>PVJH01003938.1:0-133450 GCA_004026705.1 Nesogale talazaci
TCAGCTAACAGTAGAATCTTCTCATGTGCTTGTCGGCCGTTCGAATGTCCTCCTCTGTGAACTGCCTTTTGAAGTTCTATGCCCATTTTTCTTTCTTTTTGGATTTTTGGGCATCACTGCCCTCTGGTGGTGGGAGTAGGAGGCCCAGCCTTTGCTCCTGTGAGCGGGAATTGAACCTCCATCCCAGTGGGCCGCAGTCCCGCGCACAACCACTACGCCACGAGGGCTCAGCCCATCTTCTTCCTTCTTTTTTTTTTTTTTTTTTTGGGGGGGGTGGTCATCACTGCTCTCCGGTGGTGGGAGTAGGAGGCCCAGCCCCACTGCTGGAATTGAACCTCCATCCCCGTGGGCCGCAGTCCCACACACAACCACTACGCCACCGGGGCTCAGCCCACTATGCCCATTTTTTGATAGAGTTGTTTGTCTTTCATTGTTAAGTTGTAAACATTTAAAAAGTATTTTTTAGGTGTTAGGCCTTTAGTCAACATAAAATTCATGAAAAGTTTCTCCTAATCTGTACATCAGTAGTAATTTTGATTTGCATTTTTCAGTGAAGCTAAATTATCTCCTTTTATGTTAATTATTTTATTGGTGGGTTTTTACAAATATTATGACAATCCATCATTCAGTTTTATTAAGCACACTTGTACTTATGTTGCCATCAACATTTACAAAACATCTTTCTTTCTACTTGAGCCCTTGGTATCATCCTCGTCTTTTTTCCCCTCCCTCTCTTGCCCTCATATTGTGGCTATTTCATGTTAAGTATCTTTTGGGGTATTTATTTGCCATGCATTTGGTAAAGTGTCTGTTCAAATATTTTGCCCATTAAAAAATTTTTTTTTCTTTCCCCATTTTTAAAGTTTGGCTGTTTTTTTTCTTATTGTTAAGATGAGAAGTTTTTATTATTTTAAGTACAAGTCCTTTACTAAATACACGTTTTAAAATATTGTGACTTCCTTTTTCATTTTCTTACTAGTAACTTCTGTGGAGCAAACATTAAAAACTCTTGATGCCATCTAATGAATTGACTTCATTTTTAGATCATGTGTCTGTTTTCTTTCAATGGTTAAAATCATATTAAGAATTGTTTTCCAAGTCTAGTCTCACTAAAAGTTTCTCCGATGCCTTCCCCTGGACTTTATAGTTTAGTCTTTCTCGGTCTTTGCATCTGGCCCTCATGCACTTGGAGTGACTTGTGTATATGATGGGGTGAGGCCCAGATTTATTTACATATGTTTTTGCACATTGTTATTATCCAGCACTATTTGTTGAGAAGATGCCTGTCATCTGTTTTCAGGACTTTGGGTTATCTTGAACTGCCTTATGCCTGGGCTGACATCATGTATGAATAATTAGATTTTATTTATTTATTTTTGCTAATTTGTTTTTGTTAGGTGCTGCGGAGTGGGTTCTGAGTCATTGCAACCTTCTGTGTAACAGAAGGAAACGCTGCTCAGCGCTGTGCCGTCCTTGCTCGTGGTTGTTACATTTGAATCTGTTGTTGCAGCCACCGTGTCAATCTTACGTTAGCAGACATGCTGGGACAGTTTCTAGCCTTCTAAACTAGATGTGTTTGCGCTTTTGACAGTCCGTGGTCCTTTGACTACGCATCACCAGCAGCATGATTCGTGATTTGGTTTCACTAGTCTATCAGTCATTAATCCGCAAGTGCCAAATGGAAATTTTTTTCACTTAAGTCTACAGTGAACTTTTGACAATTAATGTTGTCCAGACTAATATTTATGGGACTCTTTCCCAAATTTAGCTCCTTGGTTTGAAGAAAATTGACATTATAATTTGTTTAAAATTTTTATAAATAGCACCCACTTTCGAGTGCACAAAATGTTCTATATGAAACCGTAAGAAATTGAATTGAGTACTTAGGCGGTGAAGCTTAGAATTCCTGGTGAACCTCGGATACGTGTGCCAAAGCACACCCAGTACTTTGCCCTGATCTGACTGACTGGCATTTTAAAGAAAGCTGGTTCCACAGTACTGTTTCTGCTGCAGGCTTCTCACGTGGTGGCCACACACGTGCTTGCGACACGTGCTCACATGCCATCGTCATCTACCACTTAGCACAGACGGGCATCCTCAGTGCTTCTTCCAGACTTTTCCTTCATCTTCCTGAAATGCATGCTCTCCCCCCAACCCCCCCCCCCCCAACACACACACACTTTTTAATCTTAGGGTCAATCATGCTGAATTCCCTCTTATACCTCAACAGCTTGGGATCCTGGCTCCCTATCACTTTTCCCAGTGCTAGTTCTTGAAATTCTTGGCAATTTGAATGTATACCCTGATAATCCTTCCCACCTCACCATTTCTTGAACTCTTCTCCATTGATTGATCTGGCCTTCAACCCCATGTAAGTGTCACTCTCACGATGATACCCTAGACCAGTGGTCCTCAACCTTTCTAATGCCATGACCCTCTATTTTCTTTCTTTTTTGTGTGTGTGTGGGGGTGGGGGGAGTGGGGCTTGGGGGCCTCACCGCCCTCTGATGGTGGGAGTAGGAGGCTCAGCCTCGCTGCTGGATTTGAACCTCCAACCCAGTGGGCTGCAATCCCGCGCACAACCACTACGCCACCGGAGCTCAGCCCCCTCTATTTTCTTTTATCCTCTATCTTCAGGCTTTTCCTCACAGTGATTAAAAGAGCACATTTAGAAGGGGCAAGTTGTGCCTAAGAGGTATTCACGTTTGTCTTCAGAGCTCCAGGGAGAGAGGAGCTCAGCAAATACAGAGGACCGGAAGCAGAGAACGGGAAAGTCCAAACAGTGCACAGTGGTGGAATGCCTCCCAGCATGATTCTGATTTTTATGTAGGGACCGAGAACAACTTACTATGTTTTTGTCATAAATGTGGCATTTGACTACCACATGTACTCAAGTATAAGCCGGCCCAAATATCAGTCGAGGCAAATTATGCCACAAAATCTGCATTAAAAATGTGCAGAAGGGCTGGAGGCCTGGACCTCGGTGGCGTAGTGGTGGAGTGCAGGACTGCAGCCCACTGGCTTGGCAGCAGCTCTCCAGGAGCAAGGCTGGCTGGGCCTTCCACTCCCACCAGAGGGCAGTGATGGCCCCCCACCAAAAAAATGTGCTGGATAACTTGGCTTATACAGAAGTACATGCAGTATTAAAGCCAGTTTTCCAATACACATTTAATGTCCGAATACAAAAATGACTGTTATAGGTAATTAAGGGATTGTTTTTAAAAATAGTATTCTACCAAAGAAATCAGCATATTTAAAAATGCTGAAACTTGCCAATAAATGCCCTATATTAAGTAATGGGCTAAAAATGCAGTGCTTGAATTACAAATTAACTTGGGGACTTTTCACCAATAATAGTGTAGTTCTGGCAGTTAAAATAATATTTTTTCGGGTGAAAAGAATTAGATGCGGGCAGAAAATATGTTTCTGGAAGTAAATTAAGAATGAAAACATAAGGAGTTTTCCCTTTAATTTAAGCTGTGCCCAGTATGCAAGTTACAGATAAGTAAACATATTGCTGGCAGAATTTAGGGAAATGATTGTGGGTATTTTGTGTTTCTCTTTTTTTCTTAGGAGTCAGGACATAGTAAGGTGCTAAAAATAGCCTCTTACTCAGGAAGAATGCCCTAGTGAGATTACCACTTGTTCTTTGCGTATTAGCACAGGCCCATAATCTATTCAGATTTTAAAGAAACATTATATTCCTTGACCCTAGGCTGAGAACATTAACTAAAGGGCACTTAGCACTGCTGAAAGGCTACAGAAGTTGTGGCCATTTTCCTATAGATTAAGTCAAAGTTTATTATTAGGAATAGACCGATTGAATTTGAGAAGAGTAAATTCTGCTCCTACTGGTATGTCCTGCCTAAGTAGTAGATTAGAACTTTCTTAAGTCAAAATGCCATCACTTTTCAAATGTTGCAGTTCTGCTCTGTGCTAGATGTGAAGCACTGGACAGCCTAGCAATGAGTGAGAATGTCATGAACAATGATGATGATTTTCTTATGTCCGAGTTTACAGGTATAAAGGATATAATTTCCCATAGGACTTTAATGTTTTACCAATACTAATTGGGAGTTGAATTCTATGATCTGCTGTAACGAAAATGTACTATCAACTCTTAACTTGCTAATTGAATTTAGGAAAACTAATTAATTTTTTATTTGACTGATTCCTAACTATGTCGTAAGCATAGTAATAGCCTCTTGTTCCATTGTTGTGACTTGAAAGTGTCTGTTTCAGAGCCTAGCCTATCACTGATGAGAATTGGCAAACTGTATTGTAATGTCTGATTTTAAATATTTTTATCAAGACTTTTCTAAGTTCTTGTATTCATATGGTATATTGTTCTAAATTGCAAGTAAAGTATCTCATGATCTTGGAATTCTTGACATACATAGTTTCGTAGCCATTTCAAAACCTTTAAAAAAATTAAGGGCTTTCTTGTAAAATATAAGTCTGTTCAGTGGTGTGAGCCTCACTGGGAACTCACTTCAGAGCTTGACTCAACCAAAGGTTGGTGAGTTCAAATCCACTGGAAGACAGCTAAGAGGAAAGGTGTGCAACTTGCTTCTGAAAGATCACAGCCACTGGGCAGTTCTCCTCTGAAATATATGGGGTCATGTAAGTCAGAGTCAACTCAGTGACACTAGATTGGCGTGTTTTTTTAACAAGTTCAGGCAGTTATCAGCCACAGAGTCCCAAACTTTGAGATTGTCCTCCAGTGTGTTGTCAGGGTTTTTGTGGGGAAAGCTTAATCCTCGACCATCACTGATTGTGCCTTTTAGGTTAAATATCCAAATACCTTGACTATTTTTTTAACCTTTAAATTCAGTTGTTTTTTTTTGGGGGGGGGCATCACTGCCCTCAGGTGGTGGGAGTAGGAGGCCCAGCCTTTGCTCCGTGGAGCTGGAATCGAACCTCCATCCCAGTGGACCGCAGTCCCGCGCACAACCACTATGCCACCGGGGCTCAGCCCAAATTCAGTTTTATAAAATAAATAAATAAAATTCATTTTTTATAATTTGTAAGTATTTCAGTAGGATGTGCTTCCAATTGTTCATTTACTTTTCATTACCTTTTTTTTTTAACAAGCAGTTGAAGGAAAATAGACATTGGGGGGATGTTTGTGCAATTTATGACGATCCCATTCTCCGAGACCTCACTCATCTGCCCTGTGTGGCTTCTTTGTCCACAAGTTGCCGGTGTCCTGTTTGCAGACACCATTCTCTTGGCCCTGTGTAATTAGACAAGTGATGAAAAACAGACATTGGATCATTGCTATCATCCTGGGAACCTTGGGACCAACAGATTGGTCCTTAAATTATTTGTGACCTGCTGTGATGAAAATTTAGAAGGTCTTTAGCATTGTTTATGGAAAGACACAAAAGGTGGTCTGCAGAGAAAAAATGGTGTCAGTGGAGAAAAGAAACAAAGGTGAAAGTCAGAAAGAGAGTACTGTTTGGATTCCTGACAGCTTTCTAAATTCTTATTCACATACTTCGTGAGACCCAGATTTTCTATGCTTTAAAATATATTAGTGTTGTACAAGTAAGTTACCTTTTTTGTGTACAATCTTGCTCAGATCAATCTGTTTCTTAATAGCAAAAGAACTTTGACTACCCCATTAAGTTAAGTTTAAAGTAAAAGTAGGTAAGTATGACTATCATCCACATGCAAAAGAAGATCCCTTCTGGACCACACGCAGGCTTAAGTGTAAAAGCTAAAGTTGTAAACTCTTAGAAGAAAAGAGACACAAGTCTTCATGACCTTGGATAAGCAGCACTTCAATACACCAAAAGCACAAGTGATAAAATGAAAGAAAAAATATAAATTGGACTTAAAAAAAACAAAACCCTTTGTATTACCATCAAGAAAGGAAAAAGGTGACCGACAAAATGGAAGGAAATGTTTGCACATCCTGTGGCTGATAAGGAGCTTGTAGCCTAGAGGGATTGCAAAACAGAAGGCCCGCGTTGATTGACACAGTCACTGCAAGAATGGGCATAGCAGGGACTGTGAGAATCAGTCGTACAGGAATGGGCAGTGTTTCCTTCTAAAATAACGTGGGCTCACTATGAGTCAGCCTACTCAACTCCTGACAATGATAACATATGAGGGGGCTCCAGAATTTTCATTGAAAAACGGAGTCAAGAGATTATGAAATTTTTCCATGAAGTTTATGAAGTTCTTTCTCTGTGTGTGCATGCACGTGCGTGCGTACATGTGGCGTGTATGGGCCATTTTTTTCTCTTTTTTTCGTCATTTTTTTTCTTATTTCCATTTCTTGGTTCGGGGCCAATAAAAATAGTTGTGTTATGGAAAACTTTTTAGACATGGAAATTGCTAGAGAATGACAAGCATAAGTGTTTTATCTGAAGTCTTAGACAAATCATTTCTTAAAACCTTAGTATCAAAATCTTTAAAACGAGGGTAGTACTGGACTTAACCTTTTCCTTTTAAATAATTCACAGAAGTTGAGTAAGAACAAGAAATAGAGATATATAGGTTGTATTTATGTTTCAGTGTATCAGTATTAGGACATTTCAAGCAAAGAGGGTGTCCTATTTCGCTTAATACCTCATACTGCAACTTAGAAAATACATGTTCAGTTATATTAGGTAAAATATTCATGACACTACTGGTGACTTTTCAAATAATGCATGATGGAGGTCACTGAAACATTAACAAAAAAACTCATTCCAGTCTTCTTAGTATACTGTTTTGACCTCTCTAAACTAAATTTAATCTTTTTATAGTGTATCTATATTAATCCCTTATTAGTATACTGAATTGTTTTTTAAATGTACTTATTATATGTTATCATTTTTCATCTTTTTTTGATAGAATTTTTAATTTACTAATAAGTTAATTTTAGAGATGACTTCTACCTGCATCTGTTCTCATGCATTGACTTATGTAGTGGTTGATATGTGACAAATGCATTTTTGTGTTTTCATTAACTGAAGATATGGGATGGGTTTTAACTTTTCTGTTTTTGTTCATAACTATATGATCCTTAATAGACTATCTTTTGCTTATCTGCAGAGATCCTGTATATTTTGATGAAAATTGGCTAAACAGAATCAAAATGGAAGTAGGAGATAATTGGAGACTAAAGGTATTCATTTTATTTTTTTTCAACTGCTCATCCTTAAACATTTGTGTGTATATAATGTTTGCTAATTTTCAGTCTCCCGTTAGCTTTAGAAACTTAAGCAACTTGTAGTGAAATAGTGTAGAATTGAAAATTGAGGTTAACCTAAAGTTGCTCACCAAGAAATTGTGTAAGTCAGCATAGTAGTAAAGTACATGTACTCTGGATTCAGGGTGCCTGTGGCCATGTACTGTCCTTGGGAAACTTGTTTAACCTTCCCGGGCCTCGGACCTCCCATTTGCATAATGAAGGTTATAATAGATTTTATCTCACAGAAATAAGTGAGTTAATGCATATAAAGCACTTAGAATAGTGTATGACATATTCGTGCATTAGTTGACTCATGTTGTTAATATTGAAAAACACACTGATCTTTACTATATGTAAAGCCCTCAGAATAAAGCAACTTTTTTTCCCTTTGATAAACTGTTCATGTATTGAGATTTAATAACTATATCATTTCATATTTCAATCACGTCAAGTACAATTATATAATTGCTACCACGGTCAGGATCCAAACATACTTTTTCTACAAGGTTTTCTTGACCTCATCTTTTACCTTTTACCTTCCTCACCACCACCACCATTGTACACCACCCATAGTCTACTTGCTGCCCTGAGAGGGTCATCAGTCCAGTGTTTCACGTACCCCAAACCAGAAAATCATATAACACAGCTTCCAGAGGGTAACCTCCAATGACATATCACCTCTGTTACACACCTTAATATGAACAAACAAAACCAAAACCAAAAAATATAAGCCAAAAATACAGAAAAATTTGTAAACCAGATCAGGTCCAGCCTGCATCATAGTGGAGGAATCTGTCGTGAAATTTTGAACTGTTCAAGTCAGATTTATGCCTTTGATAGTCTATAAAAGTGAAACATTTTTATTTCCTTCCTAGTAATACTAAGCTCCAGTATTTCTCAAGCTGCTTTGGGCCAAAAGACCCACAGTAAGAAATACAGTTTACATTGCAGTCTGCCACCCACTTAAATATATATGTAGCTGGGGCTGAGCCCCGGTGGCGTAGTGGTTGTGCGCAGGACTGCAGCCCACTGGGTTGGAGGTTCAAATCCAGCAGCAAGGCTGGGCCTCCTACTCCCACCACTAGAGGACAGTATGCCAAAAAAAAAAAAAAACCCAAAAATTAAAAAAAAAAAAAAAGTATATGTAGCTGAAATAAATACTTACCCTTGATACAGTAATGTTTTTAATTTCGTTTGGAAAACATTGGTTGGTATCCACAAAATTGATTTTTTAATTTCATAATTTGAAATCGTTGTCAATACCCAGGAAATTGTAAAAAAAAAAATAAATTTAATGTACAGTGCAGTTTCATGTACCTGTCACCAGTGTCTCCAGTGGGAGCATCTCACATGTCTCTAATACAGTATCAAAACAAGGGACTTAACATGAGTACAATCCAGAGTTGACCCAGATCTCACCTTTATACACAATTTGTGTGTTCAGAGTTCTCTGTAGTTGTATCAGATGAACACTTGTTCCCCACCACAGTCAAGATTCAGAATTGTTCCAGCGCCTCTAGGCTCTGTGGTGCTGCCTGTGTAGTTACATCCATTCCACACCTCATCCGTAGTCATTCTAGGTTTATGATTTTACGACACTAAATTGCTTTTTACTGCCCAATAATGGACACAGTCATTAGTTCAGATAACTTTTGAGGCATTGCATTTGTGTATAGACTGATGTGTACACAGAAATGTAATTGAGTAAATCTGTGGGTTTCCCCACATAGCATGTATTAAAGAAAAGTGCGTAATGATTGCTTAGGTATTGGATCTGCCAAAATCTATTTCCTACTTTTTACTCACACAGTATGACTGGGAACTGTCTGCTTGTGCTGTTTTAATATCCATCTTTCAATTCTAGGTACTTAAAATACTTACCTTTTAAAATCAGTGATGCCCCCCCCCCAAAAAAAAAAACAAAAAAAAAAACCCTGGTTTAAAATCATATCATACGCTTAAAATGACATGCCACTAATCATCATTTGTGTTTGCTTGCTACTTTTACCGAAAATTACATTCAACCCCATTACACACACACACACACACACACAAATGCATACACATTGCATGAAGATATATGGCAGTGATAGTAAAGTGAACAAGAGAATAAAAGTTTATCGTTCTCTTAATGTTAATGACATTTTCAGTTCTCATTTGTACTCCTGTTCCTCAGTTCCTTTACCTTATCACATTTCTTCATATTAAAAATGCCACTATATATAACTTTTTGTGAGGGACGGTGATCTGATTATTTTAAACGATCACTGATTTTTATGATATTTTCACTTCAAATGTTAAGGGGAAAAATCTGAGGGTAAAGATTATAAATTATAGGGCTGGGCCCCGGTGGTGTAGTGGTTGTGCACGGGACTGCGGCCCACTGGGATGGAGGTTCGATTCCAGCTCCATGGAGCAAAGGCTGGGCCTCCTACTCCCACCACCTGAGGGCAGTGATGCCCCCCCCCAAAAAAAAAGATTATAAATGATATATTTCCATATCCCAATAGTTTGAAAAGTAAAGACATGTTAACATTCTCGTAAGTTCTACATATATATTTATAAATAAGCTAGTTTTAGAGTTGTATTCTATCTTAAAAATAACTGCATATTTGATTATTCACTAAGTTGCACTGTTATGATTTAGCCTATTTTATTTGATAGCCACAAGTAAAACAGTGCACAGTCTTCTGTTCTAAGACATCTTTAATTTGCTACCTTTAGCCAGAGAAGTCTGGGTAGAATGGTCTACAGAATCATACCCTACCAGTGGGGCCAGGGTTGGGGCTGAGCACCTCAGCTGCCCTTCTCTTTCCCGCTTTTTTGTATAATTTAATAAATAAATGGTCACACTTCAAAAAAAAAAAAAAAGGAGAATACCCAACCTATCTATTTAGTTTAACAGAAATTCAACCACATGAGTTGTATACAAAACAAGGAAAATGTTGACAGTATAGAGTGCATAGTGAAATGCATCAGGATGCATCTACTCAGTCTGTTACAGAGAGAGAGGATCAGGAGGTGTCAGTGTGTTGTTAGTCAAGGTAGACTAGAGAAACAAATTCATAAACACGCATATGGATATAAGGGAAAGGTTTATATACACACTGACTGGTAGTCACGCAAGGAATGGAACCTTGAGAAAGCATCCCAACCCAGTCCAGTCCAAGGTCATAAGTCCAATATTATCCTATATATCCGATACCAATCTATAAAGTCTCCTTCTGACTCAGAAAGCACTTGGACAATCACAGGCCAATGGATGCAGAGTCTTGTGTGTTCAATGGCAGTAGAAGCATCCCAGTGCTGGCAGGGGTCTCCCCATGGCTCCTCATTTCCGGGGCTCAGGATCCATCAGCAGTATCCATTGGCAGTAGAAGCATCTCCGCACTGGCAGGGGTCTCTCTGTGGCTTTTCCATCTTCAGATGTCTGGTCTCATCAGGGTAAGCCCGTGTGACTTCTATTCTGAATTCTCCAGTTCCTAGGACTCAGGGTCTATGCTGACATCTTGTCTTGTCAGTTGAGCATCTCCCAGGGACTGACTCAAGTCTCTTTCCTCCAATTGGAAAATACCACGAGAATTCTCAGAAGAAAGCCATGCCCACACAGTGGTCTCATTGGCTATCTCCAGTTGACAGGCTAGAGTCCACCCCTACACTCTTAATCAAATTTGCACAAAGTGCGTGATTACCACAGTCAGTGTGTTGTTTTCTCAGACTGTCTTCTTTCTGGAACACACAGGGTACTCAGCTGAGGAGTATTCCAGGTTTTCAAGATATAACAATATTTTTTAGCCTAATGACTCTTAAATACAGGGAAGCTTCAAATAGTGAAATTTAAAAAATGTTTTTTAATTCTCATTTCCCATGAACTTTTTGAAGCCCCCTCACCAGTTATGTTTGATCCTCAACTAAAGAATGACTTTCTGCCAGGGCAGGGTCTTGACGATGATTGCAGATTGTGGGTGCTTTAAGAGCTTTCCAGGGGTAATTTTGACCAAATTTTTGTTTAGTGCTTCTTACTTTATGGGATAATCTCATTGTGAAATATACTCTACTTTTCTAGGGGCAGCAGCAGTGAACTGAAATCTTCATCAAGGATGACACTTTGCTTTTTCTTTACTTGCAGGACATCTGAATAATTTAATCTTACTGTTAATTCACATCCCATTTATTGCAATTTTTGTTAATGTAGTCACAATGTTGACAGTTTTGCATAACAGAAAATGTAATTTGTTATATAAATCTTAATATCAAACAATTTAATCCAGTACTGCCTTTTTGTCATTCATCATGCATTTTTGTCAATGCACAGCTCCCACTACTCATAAATTACTGTGGTAAGCATGCATAGCAGGCATTATATATGTGAGTGTATTATTTGCAAAAATAATACCATACTTTGTTTTGATGATGGCGATTCAAATTTATTAAATTTTATTTTTATGTCTATATTGTGATTGGCTGGCTCGGATAATGTCTATGTTAATATATACTTTGATCTGCGCTTGCCTTTTATCTAGTTGTTTCCTTTCTTCTTAAACAGATAAGCAACTTAAAGAAAATTTTAAAAGGAATCTTGGATTACAATCATGAGGTAATGTCTTTTTTATTGTTCTATATTATAACACCACACTAGGTTAGTTTACTTTTATAACAATTTCAAATTAATAAACAACTGCCATCAAGATCATAATCACTTTGTCTACAATATAATTTGTAGGATGTTGGTTCAAAATTAGTTTCACTGTGGATACTTTGTAGATGATTACTAATTGACCTTATATTTTACAACTGCTTATGCCATTTCTCTCTACCGCCCTTAGTTCTTTAGTTCATCATAATAATTAGCGCCCTGGCCTTCCTCCATTTTATTCCTTGCAAAGTTCCAGCTTTGTTTGAATTCATCTTCTCCTCTGAGTCTGCCTCAGTACAGTCTGACATGGCTGGGGAAAGAAAAATAAACAAGCAAGGGATCTAACTAGTTTCATTTTTAATTTCATGATCTCAGATGGAAAATGGACACAATACTGCCTAGGAAACTACATTGTTTCCCTAATCTTTCCTTCCTACTCTCTGAGAAAGCTGCCTTATACATTTCCGTTCTTTCAGCCTCCCTACCACTCCTCTGGCCACCACTCATCTCGCAGGGGCTCTTAAATATTTTCCCCACATAAAATGGACGAACTTGCCTACATTTTACTTACACTTATGCTCATATCATCTGTCTTCCCCAGCTCAATAAGTAACCATGCTGTGTAACCAACAATTCAAGTGCAAAACCTAGAAATCGTTCTGCACACCACCCTTCTTTTGATATTCTCAGTGAAACCTCCTGGGTGAGCCTCCAAAATAAAGGTTTCTCTGTCTCTGTCACCAGCTCCTCTCAGCTAAGCCATCATTAGTTCTTGCTTAGGCTATTAAAGCAGTCAGACTGGTGAATCTAAGTCCACCCCTGTCCCTCTGCAATCTGTTGCCCACTTAAAAGCCACACTGATGTTTTAGTTCTCCTTCAAGTCTGCATTGAAGTCTTTCATTGTCCCAATGAAAGTCCAATCCACATCTGGTTTCATGACCCAGAATGTACTACATAATCCCTTTTATGTCAAATACTCCTGTCCTCCTCATCCAGAACACTAGCCAGGCTCATTTTCCTTCTCTTTATCAAACATGCCAAGTGCTTTTCTTCCTTGAGGCTTTCACATGTGCTTCTTGGATGTATAGACTAGCCTTCCCGCAATTCTTGTTAGGCTTATCCTTCAGATCACTCCTGCCAATGTAGAGAGGCTTGCCCTGAGCACATGCCGGCTCAGGTGGGTTACATCCATTCCCCTCCCCATTTTCTGTCATATCACCTGCTTATTCTCTTAAAGTCAAGTCACAGCACCAGTGTTTTTACGTATTTATTATTTTATTAGAGCCATGTGTTAGTCTGAGTAGACTAGAGAAACAAATCCAGGAGGACTCATATATGCGGAGGAAAGAGCTTTATATCCAAGAGCAGTTGAATATTGAGAAAACATCCCAGCCCAGTCCAGATCAAGTCCACCATTCCGATATTAGCCCATTATGTCCGATACTAATTTACAAAGTCCTCTTCAGACTCACTAAACACATGCAATGACACCAAATGCTGGAAGATCACAGGCCAGTGGGTGGAAAGTCTTGTGGATCCAGTGGCGTTGTAAGCATCTCAGCACTGGCAGGGGACTCCACATGGTTCTTCCAGCTCCAGAGGTCTGGCTCCTTCAGGAATGTCTCACAGGAAGTGATTCTAGAGAGAGTGTTTCCCACCTCCTCCAAGGAGGAAATACAGGAGTTCCCAGAATCCTCAGGAGAAGGCCTCATTGACTTTATCCTGATTGATAGGCTAAATTCTATCCCTACACTCCTAATCCTCAAGTTGACACTAGATTATGTAATTACCTCAAGCCATGAAATGAAGCCCTGACCAGACCTATTATAATTACTGGTACATTCCTCTCAAGCACAGTGCTGCCATACAGCAGGCACTCTGAAATTTCCTGTCATGTCCTATAGGCACAGTGAGATCTGTGAGAACCAGGATTAAAACGGTTTCATTTTGCAGGACCTTGCAAATATCCTTTGCCGTTGACAGCGTAGTCACTATTCTCTCACTTTATTTAGTAATGGGAAACATTTGGGCTTGCTTCCTGGGACAGGGTGCTAGCTTTCATAGTTTTACTGTGTAATTAATTTCAAATAGATTACTTCATTTCCAAGAGAAAAATGTGAAACTTGAAATGTATGAGCGTGAATATTAGTAGATGTTTCAGGTTTAGAAGATGTGATTATTGTTTTTCTAAGCATCATGTTCATTTTGTAAAGGAAAAATAGTGACTCCCTGAAAGACTACAATAAAAAAGGAGTAGAAAATACCTGGTAATAAAGATAATATTTCAGAACTGTGTTATGGAGTACCGTTCTCATGAGTCACTGGAGTCCTGGGGGAGCTATTGGGTGAGCTTTGGACTGTTCACTGTAAAGTAGCTGGTTCAGGGCCACCATGTTCAGTGGGAGAAAGATGAGGTGAGGCTGTCTGCTCTGGTAAAGATTTCCAGTCCTGCAAGCCTTATGTAGGCTCACTATGAGTTGGAATTGGCTTGGTGGCAGTGGGTCTCATGAGTCTTGTATTGAACTTGGTATTTTTGTTTTGTTTTGTTTTTGGAGGGGGGCATCACTGCCCTCTGGTGGTGGGAGTAGGAGGCCCAGCCTTGCTGCTGGATTTGAACCTCCAACCCAGTGGGGCGCAGTCCCGCGCACAACCACTACACCACTGGGGCCCAGCCCCTTGAACTTGGTATTATACTCTAACCATAAGAAGTCAATCCTGTTAACCACATCTTACAGATAAGAAACTGAGATACAAATTCTCATTTACATATTTTTCCCTTGTCTTCTTTCTCCTGCCTGCCCCTATCTCACCTTCCCTGACATTTTTCATGACACTTTCATGGGTTTGGTTGGGCCAGGTGCTACCCTGGGGCACCAGGTAGCACTATGTAGTCCCTGCCAATAAACTAGGGTTGTTATTGCTGTTGTCAGTGGACCTTAGCTGAAGCAGAGAATACCAGAAAGATGTTTTACTTGTGTCTTATTCACTATACACAAAGGCATTCAGCTGTGTGGATTGTCACAATGGATAGCATGGGGAAGACTGGGAGTCCCAGAACACTTCATTGTGCTCACGTGGCACTTGTTCTTACACCAGGAGTCAATCATTTGAATAGAACAAAGGGATATTACCATATATACTTGTGTACAAGCCAGTTTTCAGCACATTTTTAATGCAGTTTTTGTGGTAAAGTTAGGTGCCTGGCTGATACTAGAGCCAGCTTATACTCGAGTATATATTCTATTTCATGTTTTATTATCAGGAGGGGTGTGTGAAAAAGTCGGATCCTTTCACTACACTTAAACTCAGTCTGTATGTTGAACTTATAATCTGAGCAGCTATATTATATGAAAGAATGGGACTTAAGGATTGGAGGAAGGCTCATTAACAACCTTCAATATGCAGGTGATACAGCCTTGTTTACTGAAAGCAAAGAGAGCTTGAAACACTTGCTGATGAAGATCAAAGACTAGCCTTCAGTAAGGATTACATGTTACCAAGGAAAACAAAAATCCTCACAACCGTGCCATCACTGCTCATGGAAGTAGCAGTCAGTAAATCAGACAGTCTGCTGCAAGAGACCTCTCTAAGGTGCTCAAAAGCAAAGATGTGACTTTGAGGACCAAGGTGCCCCTGACCTAAAACCAATACAGAACAAGAACCCTGCCACAGTCAGTGGACCAAAAACATGGTATTTTCAATAGCTTGTATGCATGCAAAAGTTGGACAGTGAATGAGGAAGACCAAAGAGAATTAATGTATATGAATGATGGTGAAGAATAATGAAAGTACCCTGGACTCCCAAAAGAACAGACAAATGTGCCATTTGGGAAGAAGTACAGCCTGAGTGCTTGAAAGCAAGGATGGTAAGATTTCGCTGCATGTACCTTTAGACATGTCAGAAGAGACCAGTCCCTGGAAGAGGACTTCTTGCTGTAGTAGAGGTTCTTGTGAAAGAGAAAGACCCTGAATGAAATAGCTTGACTCAGTGGCTGCAACAATAGGCTGAAATGTAACAGTTGTGACGATGATGCAGAACCAGACAGCTGTGCATTCTGTTGTGCACTGGGTCCTCATGAGGCGGGGTGACTCCGTGGCACCTGCCCACAGCCCCTGAGAGAGTGCTCAACAAAGAGAAAAGGCCAGTTTTAGAGCAGAATCGAATGTTTGAAATTTTCCATATGTTCCCCCCAAAATAATTTATACTTGTAATTACCCACAATGATTATAGGAGAGAGTTTGGGTGTGTAATTGATTAAGTGATTAGAACATTAATCAGTTGACCATACTATATGGTTTCTTACCAATCTCCTTATTTATTCTCTCAAAGTTCATGGTCTTTTCCTTCTTAGCACCTACTACAATTCGTAATGGACTTCTTTGTGCATTACTCATTCATCTTGTATTTTGCACCCTGGTCCTTTTATATTTTGCAAACTACATGGCGGTAAAATTCTTGTTTGAATAAGCTCATATGCTCACATTACCTTTCTTCCTCATTCTGGGAATTTCTATGTGGCTCCTACTTTGAATTCAATTTTCTGAATCCAATGAGATTCTCTTCAGTGGGGTCTTTATTTTGTTGGTTCACATTTTTTAGTGGCATCTTGAGAAGGGGAGCTGATAGGTAAATTGTGTATGTCTTGCATGTTTGAAAATACTTTTTCTCTTCAGCTTTTGTCATAGTATTTTGAAAATATTGCTTCATTGCTTTCGAGTGTCCCATGCTGCTGTTGAAAATCTGTCATTTGAGTTGCCAAATCTCTTATTGGTAGCTTGCTCATTTTTCTGGGTACTTTTAGGTATGATCTTTTAAAAAACTTTTTATTAGATCATTTTATCGGGGACTTGTACAACTCTTATCACAATCCACACATATATCCATTGCGTCAAGCAGTTTTGTACATTTGTTTCCCTCATTGTTCGCAAAACACTTGCTTTCTACTTGAGTTCCTGATTTCCGCTCATTTTTCCCCTCCCTCCCCCTGAGAGATTCTTCTGTCTTGGATTCCCAGTTTTGTTTTCAGTTGTGTTTCCAGTTTCTATCTGTACCAGTGTATATCCTCCAGTCCAGCCAGATTTGCAAGGTAGAATTGAGATCATGATAGTAGGAGTAGGGATGGGGGGTGGGGAAGCATTTAAGAACTAGAGGACCATTGTATGTTTCATCATTGCTATACCGCACCCTAACCTGGATCATCCCTCCCAGAGCCTTCTGTGAGGGAATGTCCAGGTGGGCTTTGGATCCTCACTCTACACTTCTCCTCATTCATAATGATAGGACTTTTTTGTTCTTTGATGCCTAATAGTTGATCCCCTCAATACTTTGTGATCACTCAGGCTGCTGTTTTTCTTCCATGTGGACTTTGTTGCTTCTCAGCTAGATGTCCACTTGTTTATCTTCAAGCCTTTAAGACCCCAGACTCCATATCTCTTGATAGCCGGGCACCATCAGCTTTCTTCGCCACTCTTGTTTATGCACCACTTGGTCTACAGCGATCTGTCGGGACAGGCTGGTGTGCTTCCCTGTGGGCATTGTTGGTTCTCAACTACATGGGCGCTTGTTTATCTTCAAGCCTTTAAGACCCCAGACTCTATATCTCTTGATAGCCTGGCACTATCAGTTTTCTTCACTACATTTGCATATGTACCCGCTTTGTCTTCAGCGGTCCTGTTGGGAAGGTGAGCATCTCAGATGGCCAAATTATTAGAACAAAATATTCTTGTATTGGGGGAATACTTGAGTAGGGACCCACTGTCCTTGTGTTTCCTTAATATTAACCCTATAAATATATTTACATAGGTCTATTTCCCCTTCATCATATATAAATATATTTCCATATATATATGCCTGTATTTAGATCTCTATAAATGTCCTTTGCCTTCTGGTTCTTTCCTCTATTTCTTTTTACTTTCCTTTTGTCCCACTATCATGTTCAGCCCTCATTTGGGTTTCAGGAACTTCTTTCAGCTACACTGTCCTTGATCCAGCAGGTAGAATCTTTTAATCTCTAATGTTTATGGGGGTGTACCTTGCTGTGAGGTGTTTTTGTTTGTTTTGTTTCTTTATTGTGCTTTGCACTTACTTAAAATCTGAATAATCGGGAATTTTGATTTTTAGAAACTTTTCCATATTATTGTACCAATTTCTCCCCCCCCACACACACATATCTTGTAGAACACTTACCCAGCTGTTGAACCTCCTAGCTACTTTAAATTATCTTTTTTTTCCTCTATTTTCTGAATAATCATACACCTCACAGCGTTCTCATTGATGTTTTCATTTCTGCTGACATATCTTTAATTTTCTAGAGTGGTTGTCTGAATGTTACTTTCATATATATTCCTTCTATACGAATATAATGTTTCTCTTATCGATGAGAATATTAATTGGTTTGTTACTTTTATGCAAAATTTATTTCATTTCCTTATTACTAAGACATGAACTGGTGATTAGTTTTAAAAAGCAACAAAAAGATAAACAGTATAAAGCAATTTATCCTCTCTCCCCCAGCTGCCTTCCCAGGAGACCTTCCTGTTACTAGTTTGGTAAATACCCTTGTAAAACCTACCTAACCTATTGCCATCCAGTCAGTTCTGACTCCTAGTGACCTCATAAGACATAGCAGAACTGCTGCCCCTTTTGTCTTCTGAGACACTAAATATTTGTAGAAGTAGCCAGCCTCCTCTTTCTCCCTTGGAGAGGCCGGTGGGCTTGAACTGCTACACTTCCAAGTTAGCCATCCAACTCGTGACCCACTATATCACCAGGGGACCTTTGTCTTGTGTATCCTTTTAGAGGTTATTTTTCAAATACACCTGAGAAAATCCAGTTATTATGCATGGGGAATATATTTCTCTGTGCTCAACTCAATCTGTTTTCCCTTTTAGAATAAAATCCACATCCGTAAAGTGATTCACAAAGACCCAAAGTGACCTGTCTCCAAACCCTAACTAACTCTTTTCATCCCCTACCTCCCCATCTCCCCAGCCATACTGACCTTGGTTATTCTTGGAATTCCTCAGGCGTGCATTTACTTGAAGTCTTTGCCCTATGCCAATCTTTCCCCGATTTATCTTCTCCCACCCATATAACGATGATTAGCATCCTCATTTCAGATCTCTACCCAGTTTGCTTTAACAAACAGGCCCTTCTTGGTGACCTAAAATAGCAATCTTTTCCCTAGAACCCTCCTCAGTTTTTCACATTATTATCAGGTGCCACGAGTCCGTTCCAACCCATGGTGACTGAACAAGAGAACGACAGTGCCCAGTCCTGCACCATCTCACAGGAGTTCCTAGGTCTTTGACAGCCACTGTGACAGCCAGATTGTCAGTCTGCCTCCCTGAGGCCTTCCTCCTTTTTGCTTCCCCTCTAGTCTGCCAGACGCCATGTCCTTCTCCAGGGATTGGTCTCTCCTGACATGTCCAAAATAAGTAAGACGCAGGCTTGCCATCCTTGCCTCCAAGGAACACTTTGGCCGTACTTCTTCCAAGACATATTTATTTGTGTGTGCCCTTTTAGCAGTCCCTGATACTTTCAATATTCTTCTCCAGTACTACAATTCAGATACATCATAGTGAAATAAAAGCACAGTTGGAAAAGTTTGTAACTTGTGTGTACAGCCTAACGGTTGGAAAAGAAAATCATGTGGCCTCAGTCATGAAATAAAACTTTCCTATCACCCCAGGAGACCTCTGCTTTAAGTTCCTTTGCCTTTCCTACCCAGGGGAAGGGAAAGAAAACAAAGCACTGGTCTGATGTTTTTTACTGCTTTTCCCACTTTTCTCCATGGAGCCCTGGTGGCATAGTGGGTCATGTGTTGGTTGGCTAACCATAGGCCAGCACTTTGAAATAGCCAGGCTCGGGCTGAGCCCCGGTGGCGTAGTGGTTGTGCGTGGGACTGCGGCCCACTGGGATGAAGGTTCAATTCCAGCTCCACGGAGCAAAAGCTGAACCTCCTACTCCCACCGCCGGAGGGCAGTGATGCCTAAAAAAAATTTTTTTTTTGGTGGTGGGGGGGCATAACTGCTCTCCGGCGGTGGGAGTAGGAGGCCCAGCCCCACTGCTGGAATTGAACCTCCGTCCCAGTGGGCTGCAGTCCCGCGCACAACCACTACGCCAGGGCTCACCCCTAAAAAAAAATTTTTTTTTAAAGAAATAGCCAGGCTCTCCATGGCGGCAAGATGGGGTTTTCTACACCTGTGAAGTGTTACAGCCTCGGGGACCCTCACGAGCAGTTCTTCCCTGACCCGTGGAGGCTCGTCTCTGCCCTCGAAAGTGTTGACAAGCTCATCTCTGTCAGTATTTCATCTGTTGATCTAAATGTGGGAGCAGGCAGGGGGCTGCTCGGTGGTGCTATGGGTCAGAAGTGATCCAGAGAAACCTGACATTCACAACAAACAGAAATGCAGTTCTAAACTTTCTCAATTTTAACCTCCATTCAGATTTTAGGACAGCAAATCAATGACTTTACCCTGCCTGATGTGAACCTTATTGGGGAGCATTCTGATGCTGCAGAACTGGGAAGGATGCTTCAGCTCATTTTAGGCTGTGCTGTGAACTGTGAACAGAAGCAAGGTAATTTCTTCAAATGTCGTGTATTCATTTAGAATAATTAAGAATATACACAAGGGAATTCCATAAGATTGTGGGGAAAAGCCTTTATCTTTTCATCCCTTTTTTCCACAAAATTTTCAAAGCCCCCTTATATACTTGATATTTAAGTCACCAGGACAATTATATCTTTTAAGGATACACACAAAGAATGCAGTTTTCTATGATTTTGCCCATAATTTATTCCAGGCTGAAATTTTGAAAGCCAGAATAAATTTTATTGTGATGATGTATGCTTCTCAGTTTTGCAAAGATCACATAGTTTTTTGAGTAGATTGTTTCTAGTGCAATTCTAGTTTAACAGTTCTGAATGTAATAGAATTTACTGTTAATTAAATCTATTTTTTTAAAAATTTGCACTGTCCTGTTTAATAGCTATTCAAGACTTCCTTCCCAGCATCTGTAACAGATAACAGACAGATGTCCTAGACTTTTTAAAAGACTCATTATATGTGGAAACATAAGTTTGTATTAATTTGAAAAGATAGAAAGGGGGGCTGAGCCCTGGTGGTGTAGTGGTTGTGCTCGGGTCTGCGGCCCACTGGGTTGGAGGTTCAGCCTCCTACTCCCACCACCAGAGAGCAGTGATGCCCCCCCCCCCAAAAAAAAAAAGAAAAGATAGAAAGGGAAGAGTATCATCAAATCCAGTCTCTCTACAATTTAAATATGAAATTGGGTCTCCCCAAATCTGAAATTCTTTCTCAGAAAATTGCTGTTTTAACAGTTACATTCTAGCTGTTACCTCGGATATATTTTAAAGAAAAGAAAAATTCATATATCCACACTGTTTCACTTATTTATAATTAATTCTGCATTTTTTTTCGATTTGGGGGGAGCATCACTGCCCTCTGGTGGTCATGGGAGCTACCCAGCACTGCTCCTGAGAGCTGGATTTGAACCTCCAAGCCCGTGGGCCACAGACCCACACTCAACTACTTAGACCACTGGGGCTCAGCCTAATTCTGCATTTTTAAAGAACTTATAGGATTTTCTGTATTCCCATAATTTGCAAAGAAAACTTTGAAATTAAAAGGAATCTGGAGATTGATAATGACAAGAAAAAGAAGAAAAGATGCATATAAAATGAATGAATGATTTTTTTGTCTATATCAGTGCTTTTGAGAAATTTTTTGCTAGGTGAATTTGAACTATATTTTTAAGATTAAAAGTGTGGATTTCATTGTCCAGCCAATCTTTTTTCAATCCTATTCTATCATAAACTCTGGTACATTGACCAAGTCACTAAATGTCTAGGATTTGGGGGCTGAGCCCCGGTGGCGTAAGTGGTTGAATGCGGAACTGCAGCCCGCGGGCTTGGCGGTTCAAATCCAGTGGTGGCTCTCAGGAGCAGCATTGGGTAGGGCCCACGACCACCAGGGGCAGTGATGCCCACAAAAAAAAAAAAAAAGAAAGAAATGTCTAGGATTTGGTTTCTTAGTAAAATGCAGATGTTAGCATTGACTTCATAAGATTATTGTGGGGACTAAATGAGGTAATGTGTGTAAAACATTTAGTATAGTTTCTGACATATTAATAAAATGTTACTACTAGCAAACATGAAACTTTTTTACATATTGTACTTTAATATGTTATTGTAATTCAACATTGTATGTATACTTTTGTGAACTTACAGGTCACTATCACTTTTTAAATTTCTGTTAACCATATATTCTATTTATCTAATGACATACATATTCTATAAATATGTGCATTAGTAAAACCACTAATTTAGACTGAAAGAAGACTGTTGTCAGAAAGTTAAAGTTGATGTTACAGGGTTTAAAAAATATATAGAGTGACTCCCACCACCAGAGAGCAGTGATGCCCAAAAAAAAAAAATATATATATATATATATATATAGAGTGCTTGAATGTGTCCATTTCATATAATCCAGTACATTTTTTGTTGAGTTTACTTGAAGACCACCTTTAATATCTTTAATTTAGAGATAACAATATAGTATGCATATTATTCTTTAGTTTTTCCAAGGGGAGATTTCTCCTTACATAGCTTTTCTATTTCTTCAGTTGTCACTGCCATGGGCATAGAAATCACGTTTCCATACAAATGCTGTGTAACTCCATCATGCATAAACTGAGCATTTTTAACTTAATGACTAAGTCACTCCCCCCCATATCTCACAGATATTCATTGAATTCATGCACTATGTTAGGAATTAGAACAGAGAGCATCTGCTGTCCCCAGTGACCTTGTAGTTGTAATATCACAGATGACTATATTCTCATAATATTGGAAAGCATTCCTTAAAAGTGGGAGACAGGCTAGTATTGGTGCTAGTGAAACTAACCAAATTGTAGACTCTAAGGGGTAAGAATAAATAATGAAAACACCACAAAAATGACCTAGGTTACCTCTGAGGGCTTTAAAAAATACCCCACTCTAAGTGGCGTGGAGTGAGGCATAGTAGAGCTTGATGAAACAGGAACATTGGCAGATCGGGGCTCTCCTAAATGATGACTGCACATTGTTTTGTTAACGAAGTTTTCTTTTGGGGGGGTTTATTTTGTTTTTTCCTTTTTTCAAGTGAAAGGTTTTTCTTCACTCTCCCTGGTACTGGAAAACAGATGTTTGTTTTTTTTTACTTTTTCATCTGTATATCTTTGTTCTAGTGATAAGTTTAATAATAGCCTAATTTTCTTGAAGCTAAGATGAGCATTACTGGTCCCTGGTCCAAGGTTTTCTTCTTCCTCTCTCTCTCTCCAGTCCTATGCCTTTTCAATTTTAGCATTCTATAGCTGAATGTCTAATTTTAGTTGACTTGTGCCATTTAGATTTTAAAATATAGAACTTTCTGTTTCTAAGAAAAGAACAAAAGTACTAGCACCCCTCTAACCATACCCGCTGAATTTAACCCAAATGAACACACACTCTCCTGAAAGGTCGTACTGGCCTTCACATCCGAGTAAAAATTAGCGTCGCCTCACTGAGCGATATGACTTAGGCACAATGTGCTCCCAGTCATGGCAAAGTGTCTAACAGTACCTTGTCATGTGTCACACAGTTTATTCGATGCTTTTTATAGAGTTGGTTCTACCTTAAATGCTGACTGGTGATTGTTTTTTGCTGATTTCTTACTTCGAATATATGTTTTACAGCAAACAAATCATTAAAACATATGCAAAATTATTTTTTAACATTTATCCTAAATGGGAAATTAAAATAAAAATGTTTGAAATTTAAAAAATGTTTCCCCTTTGTGCTATTTGAATATTACAGAAATAGCTAATTTGCTTCTCTCAAAGGTTAGAAAATAAGCACAGATGAAAATTTAAGAGACATCAAATCTTTAAGAACATGCATTTACTTCAAAGCGAATGAAAAATAATTCAATACAGTTTCATTGATATTAGATAATGGTTACTTAGGTGTTTTTTCTGTTAGGATATCAACTCCTGGGATCCTATATAACACAGAAGAATCCGTGGAAGTGTATAGTGGTTAAGGGTTGGCTAACAATATTTTTTAGGACTAGGAAAAGACAAGGCTATTACCTTACCTACTTCCTTATGGGAATTTTATAATATTTATTCAAATTACTCTTGTAAGCTGAATGTTAGTAGGTTGAATTTTCCTCCTAAAATTGTACAGATGATGGAAACTCATTGAATAGGATTTTAATAGTCTATTAACCCAGATTTATTGAGCTCTCAGCTGTGAAGTAAGAAATTATAAGAGTTTCTGAACCTTTCAACCTTAAGTGTCATTTATTGCCATTTACTACCTCTTTGTTGTTGAATAAGTTCTTCTATAAAATGAGGGTACACAACTTTGCACAAGTATCAGCATATTTGCTTTCTGACCTATAAAAAGGGTTTTGTGTTCACTTTTTTTTTTTTAATTAGAAAAAGTAAGGCACATATCCAGCATATTGACTCAGTATTCCCTTGATTCTTGGATTTCTCAAAATAGGGTAGCTAAATGGTAGTAAAATGAGGGGGTGGGGGAGAGAAACGGGACAAACCACACAGGATTAGCTGCAGAAGACACACTAATAATTGCTTAGTGTGTCTCTTGTGCTTGATGCTCTAGTAGGTACCAACAGAACCCACACTACTTTTTACAAATTAGAAAATTATAGCTCAAAAGGATTATGTGACTTGTCCGAGATTTTTCCCTTGTGCAAGGCTAGACAGGGACAAAAACGATGTCTCCCTCCACATTTGAACTTGGTGTTCTTTGTACAGCTAATCTGGTCCCAATGCTACGTTTTCCAGATGAACTCCTTTCCCTAGCACATTCATTCTCCAGCATTGCCTCATAGGCAGACACCCAGGAATCATACATACTTGTGTTTTTCACTTACCAGACTTCTCTGAAGAAAAAAAAAAGTACATTAAAGTAGTTTTCATCATCATCTTACCATCTAGCATTTTACGGTGTTCGCGGGGAAGGGCCTTGACGTGGCAACACCGCTTCTTAACTAACGCTTCCCCTCTCACACCTTACTAACTGACTACTGCTTAACCTCTCTGCCCCCACTGTCACTTCCTTCACTTCCAGGAAGCTGTCTTCATTTGCCTTCCCCATTATCAGTACCATTGCTGCTTCTCTGTCATACTCAGTCTGTATTTTGAGGGCCATTTGGTCATTCTAGCTAAGCTAGGTTCTCCATAGCCTTCCAAGTCTGTGTTTGATATCTTTGAACAGAATGTCTGAAAGAATTCCTTAGTTGTATTCTGACAGTAGCAGAGTATTCCTTATTAACAAAACAAAGCCAACCCCCATCCCACCCCACAGAGAAAATTGAGCATAGACTAAAGGAATTCTTTTTTTTTTTTTTTACCAAATAAGTTATATTCCTAAGAATATGTTAGCCCATGAACAATGCCTGTAGTTTATAGATATGTAGTCTATGTGTGCATGTATGGATCCATCATCACGCTTAGGACAATACTTCATTAAAAACTTGTTTTTAGTAAATTGAAAGCTTTGGTATTAATTTTTAAATGGAACAGTACTGGGCTGAGCCCCGGTGGCGTAGTGGTTGTGTGTGGGACTTTGGCCCACTGGGATGGAGGTTCAATTTCAGCAGCGGCTCCACAGGAGCAAAGGCTGGGACTCCTATTTCCACCACCAGAGGGCAGTGATGCCACCCCCCCCCAAAAAAATGTAACAGTACTGCAAAATTACTTTGGGCTGGGGATAATTAACTATGGGGTAATAGTTTTCAGTTTTGGATTCTGAATACATGAGGCTCTTACCAAAAGAGCCCTTGATAGTTTTATATTAAGACTTCTTTGCACATAATACTTAGAAGAGGAACATTATTTTGGTTCAATTTTTGGATAATTTCATTATGATGGTATGATTTTATTGTGGTTTGATTTTTTTGCTTTTGGGAAATTCCTGGTTACCAGGGCAAGTTGAAGCTAATTTTGGGGGGAGGAGGGCCATCACTGCCTCTGGTGGTCATGGACACTACCCAGCACTGCTCCTGAGAGCCGCCGCTGGATTTGAACCTCCAAGCCCACGGGCCGCAGTCCTGCACTCAACCACTTATGCCACCAGAGCTCAGCCCCTGAAACTAAGTTTTACATACTCTCTTAGATTCTTTTAAAGGCTGCCTATGATGTACCTATGTGGGAATCAAGCAGGCCTAATGATTTTTTTTTTAATGCTTATTTCCACTCTTGCCATCCATTATTGGGTTTTAAAATACTGAAAATTGCACTGAGGGCTTTTTCAGAAGGCAAGCTAATCTCATTTTCAACTGTGTTACTTTGAACAGCTAGGCGACTCTTCTTCTTTAAGACAGTGATGAGACGGAATTTGATGTTGGTGCTTGAGCTTATTAGAAACATGGGCCAGGATTTATTTGATTCTAGTATCAACCTGTAGCTTAAATTAATTGTAATTTTTTGTAAATGGTCATTAGATTTATCAAGGGATTTTTTTTTTTGTAGTAAATACTACAGAAGACATTATATGCAAGGTTTTAATTTCAGATAAGAATAAAGATTTCGGGCTGAGCCACGGTGGCATAGTGGTTGTGCGCGGGACTGCGGCCCACTGGGATGGAAGTTCAATTCCAGCTCATAGGAGCAAAGGCTGGGCCTCCTACTCCCACCACCAAAAGGCAGTGATGCCTAAAAAAAAATAATAATAAAATAAAGATTTCACTTTTCTGTTGCCTCCACTTAATTCAGAATAACGAGGGGAGAATCTTCTAAGGAAAGACACAGATCATGAGGTGTTCTGCCTGGGGCACATAAATGATAACCAGAGAAGGGCTTCCTCGGCCAGGAGGAATCCAACCCAGAACTGACAGAATCCATGAAGTGTTAACCTTGACTCCCTGGACTGTTTTTAACTTGAACAGTGACATTCCAGATTATTCTTGTTTTCAGAGTACATCCAGGCCATAATGATGATGGAGGAATCTGTACAACACGTTGTCATGACTGCCATTCAAGAGGTAAGTTAGAACTTCCTGTGTTTGCAGTGTGTGAAAAAGAGAGAGCTCGTGAGTTCACAAATAATGTTGTTGGTAGATGACATCACGCGAGTCCGACTTGTGTGACTCCACAGACAACAGCACCGCAGGTCTCATTTCTGGGCTGGGACGGAGCTCTCTTCCGTCTCTGGCGCTGCCTTCTTCATGCGTGATCCCACATAGTGTGGTCCATTACTGGCTCCTCACGCCCTGCTATCACAGTCCCATTTCCAGTGAACAGCAAGAGTTGAAGATGGGTAATCTCTTTCCTATAAGGAAACTCTCAGGAATCCCCACTTTCATTAGCCAGAATTTACTCACGCACCCTAACGGGGTGACTGGGAAATACAGTCTTTATTCCAGGTGACCAGAGGCCCAGCCAAAATGTGAAGATTCAATGATAGGGTTACAATGAGTTGGAATCGAATCAATGGCTTGTTTGCCTGTCTGTTATTAAATAAGAGGCTTTTGAAAATTCTGCCTTGGCTATATAACTTATCTTGTAATTCTACTTTCAGAAATTTACTCCAAAGAAATCTGAAATGCAGATACTAAGCATGCTGCATCTGTTAAGTCCTTTACAGTGCTGTGGGGTTTATACAGCTCTTCTCTCCATTTTATAAAAAAGGAAACAGTCATACAAGGTCACCACTCGTTAAGTAACAGAGAGGTAGGATTCTGCATAAGCAGTTTGAATCAGAGCCATACGTTAACCTCACGGTTGTGTTGCCTCAAGGTTGCGTTGCATTTTAGTACTAAAGTATCAGATATAATATTTTAGGAAATGGATAGATAAGTTAGGTTATAGTAGGATATTAGAGTAATATGTAAGGGTTAAAAGCATATTCTTGAAAGTTTTAATGTCAAGGGAAAGCTTACCCTGTATTAAGCAGCTTTTTTTTAAAGGTAAGATATAAAGCCCATGCAGTACAATCTCATTTATAGTTTTTGTTTTCTTTCAATTAACCTGATTAATTAAATTTGCCAAAATGTGTTCTTCCAGATGATTGGGGTTTCTTTATGCTTTTCTTTCGGCAGGCGTTTCAGAAGGTTCATGGGAAAATCTTACTCTCTCACAACCACTTTCCACACACTTTTAAAAGTCCCTTCATGTTTTTCAGTTTCTGTGTAATAACATATCTATGGCATGAAAATAGAGAAGTAATTTTAAATTGATATTCTGTAACCAAGTAATTCTCTATGACTCTTTCCCTGGGAGTTATTTAGAAATTCAGGGAAAGACTGGACATAGCAATACTATTAACAGAGCAGAAATGTGGCAAGTATTTGTCAGTAAGCAGTGTTTAATATAATATACAGCCTTCAGACAGTAGAATGCTGCAAACCCAGAAATAAGATCTAAAGATCAAACCTCTTGCCATGGAATTGACTGACTCCTAGTGGCCCTGCAGGACAAAGTAGACGTGATGGGTCTCTAGGCTGCCCGTCCTCGTGGAAGAAGATGGTCGGGGTTTTCCACCGCAGAGCAGCTGCGGGTTCAGACTGCCGACTTTCCAGCTCATCACTGAGCACTCCCACCATTGTGCCACCAGGACTTTTTGGAATACTCAATAATCTGTGAGATTTTGCTTCAAAAAATCATTTAAAGCATTTGATGTGCCAAGTGAACAAAACAAAGATATACAATCTCATTTAGGATTAAAAATAGAATATGTATATTCTATTGTTATACTATAACAAACTGTATTAACAGAAATGTGACAAGTATACACAACACACACACATATATCCTAAAATTTTATTTCTTCAGACAGTGTTTAACATCTATTGTGTTCCAGCTCTTGTGATGTGTCGTGGGTTAGATGTTGGACTGCAAGGTCCAAACAGTAAGGTCAGCAGTTTGAAACCACCAGCCGCTCCAACAGAGGAAGATGAGGCTTTCTACTCCTCTTAATGACTTGCACTTTGGAAACACTCAGGGCCCCTTGTACTCTGTCCTGCTGATGGCAGTGAGTTTGATTGGTTATTTTTGAATGCACTGGACTCTACAGAAGTCTACAGTCTACTGGACTGGCAGGACGTACACCTTGAAAAGATAGTGGGGCAGATGGAGAGCAAACAAGTACAAAAAGAAGAAAATGTTCTGAAATCGATTATGGTGATAATGCCAACTCTTCTTAATACAATTTAACTATTAAGTTGTATGATTTGTGACTTAAACATCAGTAAAGCTATTCGAAGAAGAAAGGTAGACATGATCTTTTAGAGAATATAATGGTGGAGGACTGTGTTAAAACAGTGATAAGTGCAAAACTATGGCACCTAACAACCTCAGGAGAGTCAAGTAACAAATACCAGACATATTTTACTTTGCACATGCTGCATTTTTATTTTTTTGTTTTTTGTTTTGGGGGTATCACTGCCCTCTAGTGGTAGGAGTAGGAGGCCCAGCCTTGCTGCTGGATTTGAACCTCCAACCCAGTGGGCTACAGTCCCGCGCAAAACCACTACGCCACCAGGGCTCAGCCCAATGCTGCATTTTTACCAAATTGAATGTTGTGGCGACCTAATTTGAGCAAAGCTTGGTACCCTTTTTCCAATAGCATATGCCCGCATCCTGTGTCTCCTGTGGTTTCTTCTCTGCAGTTGATACTATTTTTCCAAATAGAAGAAAATGGTTTTCCTTTTAATCTTTTTATTAATATCCTCACAACAAAAGCATGAGAACTGAGGGCAGTGTTTTTTTTTTACTCTCCCTAAGATGTGTTTTTCATCCCCCTTACTGTGTTTTCAGATCGCTGGTGCCCTAGTGGTTATACTTTGGGCTGCTAACCACACAGGTCAGCAGTTCGAAACTACCTGCTACTCCAAGGGAGAAAGATGGGGCTTTTGACTCCCTTAAAGAGATACCATCTTGGAAACTCATAGAAGCAGTTCTACTTTGTCCTGTCAGATCTTTATAAGTCGCTTTTGACTCGAGGACAGGGCGTTTGGTCTTTCCAGTTAGTGTGCTCTGAGCTCTTCTCCGTGCTTTACTATTCCATGGCACTAAACTAATTAATTAAACACATTGGCGGGGCCTCATTCCAGTCTCTCTTCCGTTAATTCTGGGCTGCAGCCCAAGATTTGCATTTCTGTGAGTTCCCAGACAGTGCCAGTGGTTTTGGTGTGGGAAACTCACTTTGAGAAAGATACAGGGAAACATGGCATGTCAGATTTCCTGAGCGTAAACACTGCCGTCACAACATGGCTCAGTAAGACATTCCACCTTCTCTTGTGCCTCAGATAGGAGACTGGAACCATTTGCGCCTACCCGTGATATTTGTCACAATCTTAATGCTTTGCTTTTGCTGTTGTTGTCGTTTGTGGCATCAGTGCCCTGGTGGGAGCAGGAAGCCCAGCCTTGCTCCTGGAGACACAATCTGAATTCTATCCCCTTTTCCTCCCACCCCTACACACACAACCTTTGGATCTTCTCTCTACAACACGAGGGTGAGAGAGGATTAGACTTTATATGTGAGAGTCTCATCACTAAACAGGCACTTCACATTGATACTGATGCTCATGTTTTTTATGTTTATTCTTTAGAAATCAGTACGTACTTAGTGTTGACATTTTTAACAAAAAGTCACAGGTATTTTTATATTTAGCTGCATATTTGTGAAAATTAAAGACCTATTAGGAGGATAAGGGGTGACGAATGGATGAAGCGAAGGTCTCACAACTGTGCTCACAGTAAACATGCGCACCAGACTTCCAATCTGTCTGGAAATGAAAGCATTGGCCTGGCGGGGGGCAAGTCCCACTCTGAATTGGAAGGAAGAGATAGGCACATGTTCTCTTGATCGAATCGTTTCCAAGCCCTATGAACTTCGAGTTTATTAACAGTGGGAGACAAAGCCAGATGACCTGGTTCATGTTGAGAATCAGAATAATGAAGATATTTTTAAGCCATGATATGCAAAATAGCATAAAGATTTAAGATGGCTTAAATAGAAAAATACTCTCTTTTGCATTTGTGTTTGAATCTTAATTTTGATAATTACGTACTGACAGGGTATTTCATGTTTGCTATATAAATTTATTACGCAGGACGGATTTTTTTGCTTGGGAATTAAAATCATTTAAATCTTAATTTCAGTTGATGAGTAAAGAAGCCCCTGTGTCTGTTGGAAATGATGCCTACGTTGACCTGGATCGTCAGGTATCTGATTTGAATAGTTTCTGTTCATGTAAAGATTAAAAGGGTTAGATTTTTATGTATTAATGCAAAGAATGTTCCAGGTAAGATTTCTTATGATTTATATTGGCATAATTGTCAAAACACTGGTAGTTTATAAGAAATTTACTAACACCATTTTACAAGTAGTTATTATACATTTGTAATTAAATATAAACATGTTTCATAACCCAATTTTTAAAATTGACTTCTTTAACGTACTACAATTTGTGTCTTCTAGTTTTGCCGTTACTTTTTAGATACCACACATAATATAATAGATGCATGTAATTATAAAGTGCATGTAAAACAGCATATACTTATTATTATTTTTTAATGAAAAAGATATTTCACCTTCTTTCCGAACCACCACCACCACCACATTCTTTTGTTGAAATTGTCATTTTTACCCTCTCTCTATGAAGCGATGACTCATCTATCAGTAGATTCTTTGTTTGGAGGGGGGCATCACTGCCCTCTGGTGGGAGTAGGAGGCCTATCCTTGCTCCTGGAAATCTGCTGCTGGATTTGAACCGCCAGCCCACTGGGCTGCAGTCCTGCGCACAACCACTATGCCAATGGGGCTCAGCCCTGTCAGTAGATTCTTAAATACACTAAAGGAGCAACTGTATTTTTAAAGAAACCCTGCAATGTATTCTGATGAAGTCAAGAAATAGGATTTCATTACTTCCTACTAAAATATTATTGTTACATTGTCAGTTTCTACATTCAAGCTACCCTGAGATATCTGTTCCAGGGCATGAACAGGAATCTTTGTGTTCTTTGTTTTCTCATTTCTTTCCCTGTGATTTCTAAGTTGTTTTCTATTTCTTTAGTCTAAAATATAGAAATATTTTTGGATGTGCTATCATGTTAGCCCGAATTATAGTTTATCTTTCTCTTACATTGTGGTGTTTGAGTTTATAGTTGTTTAAAATTAAAGTTGGATTTTTATGTCTATATTATACAGATGTTTGATCACATGAAGAGAGTAAAATTTTATTTTAGATAGTTTCCATACTCCACTTAGAGTTTATACAGCAATTGTTAATAACAACACAAGCATGCATCTTGGTTCATGTTGGGAATTAGAATAAAAATATTTGATATTTAAAATTCTGACATACAAATTAGCAGAAAGACAATATGATTTAAAAGCTTGTATTGACAATGTTCTGGCTATATAATGTAACAATCAAAGCCTTATTCTTTTAGCACACATTTTACTTGTCATATAGAATCTATTACCAAGAACATTACCAGCTAGCCCTGGTCAAAGAGATAAGTAAGAAAGTTTGAAAGAAAAGCACAAAGTTCACAGGTAAAAAAGACAAAACTTAGGACTAAATGAAAATCAAAATTATGAGAGCCTCCTTTTCACTCTTGCTGAAGCATTCTTTGTTTGTTGTTTTTTGTTTTTGGGCATCACTGCTCTCTGGTGGTGGGAGTAGGAGGCCCGGCCTTTGTTCCTGTGGAGCCACTGCTGGAATTGAACCTCCATCCCAGTGGGCCCCAGTCCCGCGCACAACCACTACGTCACTGGGGCTCAGCCCCCTAGGATTCTTGATCTCTATTCCTCACAACCCTAAAAAGGGAAAGGGAGGGAGTAAAAGTTCTGGGGGTAAAAATGTCGTAGTTCTGTTTTATATGTATATAATTAAATTATGAGCGGTTGCCATTTATTGAGGCACTTACTGTATGTCTTTGTTTCTGACCAGTTGAAGAAAACAACGGAGGAGCTTCATGAGGCTTTGTCAGCCAAGGAAGAAATTGCCCAAAGATGCCATGAATTGGATATGCAGGTAAGAAGTATTGCTGTACAATGCAATTTGACTATAACAAATCCTAACTGAAGGAAAAAGAAGAAATTTATGGTTAAAGATAATAGATTGAGCAAAAAAAATTAGTGTAACATTATTTCTTCCTTTGACCACATTAAATTATCTTAAAGCCGTTGTAGTAGTGTAAACCCACCAGAAAATAATGCGAGTCTTTGTGGCGTGCTGGTAAACTAATTATCCAGAGGCCTGGGAATGATTTAAAAGTAAATCAGCACCCTGATTTAATAGCATCTGCCAATTTCTAGACTTTAAATACTCTTGGCAGTGGTCATTTTCAAATTATAGACCTTTACAAATCAATAGTTTAGCAGCCAGCTTACGGGACTCCTGAATGTGTAACCGTCCCCTCCAAAGTGCAGTTTGAAAGGGGCTGAAGGACTAAGAGGAACAGGGACTAAGATGGCCAAAGACACTTGTGTAGGTGGTGGAGAGCTGGTGGCAAGATGCTTAAGCAGAACCCCAGTCAGGCCACAGGTGTGGTAGAAGACAGAAGCGAAGCTATAACCAGGAATCTTGGAAAGAGCAGTTGAAAAAGAAAGGAAACTTAAAAAGCACCAAGGAATGGTTCGTATTTCAGACTAAGGTCCTTTTCATTCCAACATTTCTGGGTTCCCTAATTTAGGTAGAGGCAAGTTTCCTGTGGATAAACCTTAATGTGAAACCCATGAATGTAGAACTTCTATTGTAGTTACCTTTGTTACTGTTGTTGGGTGCGCTGGAGTTAGTTTTCAGCTGTGGTAGCATAGTGGGTACACATTGGGCTGCTAACTGCCAGTTCTGTAGTTCAAAACCACCCGCTGCTCCGAGGGATCAAAATGAGGCTCTCTACTGAGAGTTAGTCTTAGAAACCCACAGGGGTAGTTTTACCCTGATCTGCTGGCTTTCTATGAGTCTGCATTTACTTAATGGCAGTGAGTTTTTTGGAAAGGTAGAGAAATTTGAAGAAGTCAGTGCAATTTTTTTTTTGTTTTTGTTTTGTTTTTGGGGCATCACTGCCCTCTGTTGGTGGGAGTAGGAGGCCCAGCAGTGCTGCTGGATTTGAACCTCCATCCCAGTGGGCCGCAGTCCCGTGCACTGCTATTGTTTTTTAATCTAGTTAATGCCCTCAGTGAAATTAGTTATGATGTTGCATCTGTAAAATTAGCACAAGATGCAAAAGTAAAAATGAGACATCAAGAAACATAAAATAAATTAATAGAACTGTCTAAATAATTTCAATATAATACTAAGGATAAGCAAAAAAGTCTCTCACAAATATGGAAACCAGAGAGTAAAGGTTGTCATATATTTACATCAAATTAAGGGGTGAGTGAAGGTTCAAATACTTGGCTGAGTTCTAATACTCCTTAAAGCGGGATGATGAGTATATACATGTGAAGTTCATAACATTTTATGCTAGGAGCTTTCTACTTTGAAAGACCTAGGAGTTGGTTATTACAGTACATGTGTAAAGAAGGTACAATTATAACATTTGGGGGATCTGTGGTAGTGTTTAGCTAGTCTTAATGTAAGTACGGTTGCTTTTGAAATGGTAGAATTGAACCATAGGCAAATCACAAGCATTATAATAATAAAAATAGTTGATAATTTAGGAGTTGATTTTTATGAGCAAGACACATTATCTTTTTTAATAAAATAAAATTAAAGATTGATAACTAGGGCGTGACATCAGTTTTTGTAAATGATGGTTTGATACCCGGTTTGATCACAAGGGTTGATGGCTGAGTTGACATCTGTTTTTGTAGATAATAGTTCATTGACACACCCCCATGCTCATTTATTACATGTTCTCTGTCTGCTTTCATGCTGCAACTTGTGGTTGCCAACAAAGACCTGTGGCTCTCAAAGCCCACGATATTTTTAATCAAGTAATTTACAAAAGAGTTTGCCAAGCTGTGGCATAGACAGATTGCAAAATGAGAGGTAAAGCTGCTGAGGGATTACAAAAGCACACTTGGCTGTGCAGGAAACAATACGGCACTGTCGCAATAATATGAGCTGTGATGAAGTCATGTAAGCTTTGTTTTCAACAGTTAAAATTTTTATCACGAAGTAAGTATACAGATGGGAGAGGTGGAGAAGTAGGGTGGGAGAGGCGGGGAGGGTACAGCCACTAACCTGACCACATCCGTGTCCAGTATCACGTTTCTCTTCTGCGGTGCAGCACTCGTTACCTGACTGACTTCTTATTCTCTAATCTTGGCTCAAAAGCCTCTGTTCTATTCAGTTTTGAACTATTTATTGGACACTTAGATGTGCACCAGGCACTGTTTTAGGCCTCCCTACAAAGTCCTGCCAGGGCCAGGCAAGCAGCACTACCTAGTCTCACCTGCTGTTTGTTTCACCCTCTGCATAGCACTTGCCACTCTGTTCTTTGAGCATATTTATTATCTTTGTCCTATATGAATTATTTCTTTTATATATTATGATTTGATTTGAATGTATAAGCACAAGGAATTTCCTTGCTGTGTCCATAACTATTCGTTACACCAAGAATTTTCACATAGTAGGCACACAATGGACATTTGAGTGGGTGAATGAATGGGTGGATGGTTAAATACTATGAATCAGTCAGTAGTTGTTAGAACTCAGCGTGATCAGGGAAGGAAGTAAGAGTCGTGTTCTAACTAGTTGGAGGAAGGGGAGTGGTGCACATTACAGTAATTTAGAGGACAGAATCAACTATAAACTGTGTTAAGTGGAGGAACAGTAGTACAACTATTTAAACATGCAAATTAACAAAAATAGTAAAATTAGATATAGTTAGAACTTTCTTGGGAATAGGAAGACAATAGGAAACTATGGCTTTTCATTACAAACCCTTTGCCTTGTATTATTTATTTTAAACAAAACATGATTATTATTTTTAACTGGTCTTTTCCTCAGTATATAAATAAATATTTCAGCCATCATTTGCTAACCTGATAATAATAGTATTAAAATTTGTAAATCTGCATATAATTTGACCATATACAAGACTATAAAGCAGTCGTCAATACAATTCAAAGAATCTGGATCATCAAGATCTTGCTCTCTGGAAACACAGGACAGATAAACTACTCAGGACCGATAATGAGAGTAGCAATACCAGAAGGGGAAGGGGAAAGTGGGGGAGAAAAAGGGAACCAATCACAATGATCTACATAGAACCCTCTTCCAGGGGGATGAACAACAGAAAAGTAGGTGAAGGGAGAGATGGGTCAGTGTAAGACATGAAAAAAAATTTTTTTTATCATTTATCAAGAGTTCATGAGGGATGGGGGGGTGGGGGGGCGGTATGAACTGACACCAAGGGTTCAAGTAGACAGAAAAGGGTTTTGAAAATGATGATGGCAACATATGTACAAATATGCTTGACACAATGAATGGATGTCCAGGTTGTGATAAGAGCTGTAGGAGCCCCCAATAAAATGATTTAAAAAGATCAAGCACACCAACCAAAATATTACTAGTCAGAAATAAGAAACAAAATGATGCGTTATTAAAAATCCATCCCACTTAAAAATTGTGCTTCTAAATAATCTATGAGTTGATGAAAAAAATCCTAATAATTAGTAAAGCGACTTGAGATATGGACAGTGACAATATAGTCTTACTACAATATATCAAAGCGTGTGGAATGCAGCTAAAGCATTTCCAAAAGGGCAAATTTGAAGCCCTAAAATGTTTTATTTGAAAAAAATGAATGAATTAAAACCAGTGGTATACAGTTGTTGTTTTGGTATTAAATTCTGACACACAGTGACCCCATGTTCAACAGAATGGAACCCTGACTGGTCCTCTATCTTCTTTTCAATCATAGTTACACTTGAGCCCTCTGTTCCTGCCATGGTGTCAGTCCATCTTATTGAGAGTCTTGTTCTTTTTTGTTGACCCTCTTTAGGATCCAAAAGATGAAAAAAAAAAAAGTGTCGAACTGACATTTCAGATTCATTTATGCAGTAAGCACTTAGCCAAGTACTTATCTCAGCCACCATTCTAGTTGCTGTAGATACAATGGGTCTAGGGCACAATGAGATTTAATTAACAGACCCAAATAGGTAAAACATCATTGTTCTCAAGGTACTTAGATACTAATGTAGAAGACAATAAGCAAAATAAAAATTATAGTCATTCATATTGTGATAACTTCTAGCAAAAAGTAAAAAAAGGAAGATCTAATAAAGAATACAGAGTAGGGAGAAGGAATTTTAAGTTGGTCATTCACCCAAGTGACTGCAAAAGTGATATTTTTCTAAAGTCTTAAAGAAGTTAGAAGACAATGCCGTGTACATTTTTGGAGAAGCCTAAATTATCAAAAACCCAGAACCAAAAAAATCATATCATTGTGAATGAGGGGGAGAGCAGAGTAGAGACCCAAAGCCCATCTGTGTGCAGTTGAACATCCCTGTGTCGGGCAGGGTTCTCTTAGAGAAATAAAATTCAGGACACTAGTAATTCTTTTTATATACTTATATATAGAGAAAGGTATATAAGATAAGAAAGAAAAAGTTAACTATAAAGCAGTACAGATTGCTCAGTGCAGCTCACTTGCGTGAGGCAACTAGAAGACTGGCAGTCCTTCAAATCTTGAGGGCCGCTGAGTAGTCCTCTGTGAGCAATCCAGGCTATCTGGTTACAGGCAGCAAACGGCAGAGCAGGTCGCCAACAGTCAGCCAGATGACAAAGTCCAACAGTCCCCAGCTCAAGAGATGTATATCCCAGGAGCGTGGCGAAGTAGGGCTTGAAGGATTCTCAACTCACAGCAACACAGCCCACGAGGAGGTGTCTCACGGGTAGTGTTGCTTGGAGGTCAAGGCACAGGACGAACAAGGCAGCTCTCTGGTCCGAAGATCCAGAAGCAAGAGAGAGGGCGGGACTTGCCGAGCCATTCCTATCTCTGCCCTTCAATTCATCCCACATGTTCATTGGCCGTGCCATCACAACAGACCCACCAATCTTCTGTGGCCATGTTGACATAACAAACCTACCCATCACAATCCACCCCTTGCCAACATGGCAAACATGCCAAAATTTTACCCATATAAAATTTCTAGACATCAATGAAATCAAACTTATACTTAACATTAAACATCTATCATACATATAAATGAGAACACTGAGTCCAATTGTAGCTGATATATCATACATGAGCAAAGAAAAGATTCAATAAGCTCATAAACAGAAAATACATGAACAATCACAAACCTCGCTTCTGTAATTGATCACGTGGTCGTAATTGGTAGGTAGAACTACCTTCTTCTGCTATCCATTCTGTATTACCTTTGCCCTCAGCAATCACTTCAACTGGTTGTGGCTTTTTGCCTGGTGGGGTGACCCAGCCCTTCATTCCTGAAGGGTCTAGGTCATTAGATGTCCTTTCATGATGGGGTTGCTGTAATTTACCATTTACTTTTATCACAGGGCATGATAGCACTAAGAGTCGGCCGATGGGATCTCTTGGATTCCAGATATATTCCTCTTTACCCCCATTATGAAACACCAGTCCAATTTCTTCTTGATAATCTGGATCAATCACACCACTCAGTACAGTGACACCCTTCCTGATCTGTTGATCCAAGGCATGAGAAGCCCAAAGTGGCCAGGGGGCATGCTCAGCTGCCAGTTCAGTGGAATCAGTGCTGTGTTCCAGGTGGGAGAGTTCCTTCCTTCAGGACCAAGACCTCCAGTCCCAAAGAACATAGGGTTGCTGGGACAGGAAGCAAAAATGCTGCAAGTGGGTCACTGAGTGGTGCCACTCCAGTTTCCACCCCTTGGTTCCTGGACCCATCAATCCTGGCTATTGGAGACACAGCACCATATATTGGCCGCTGGTTTAAAGCATATACAGCTTCCTGGAGAACACTGCCCCAGCCTCGCAAGTTGTTGCCATGTAGTTTGCGTCGCAGTTGTGTCTTCAGGAGCCCATTCCATCGTTCTGTGAAGCCAGCTGCTTCAGGATGATGAGGAACATGATATGACCAGTGGATTCCATGAGCATGGGCCCATTGCCGCAATGAATTTGCTGTAAAGTGAGTTCCTTGATCTGAAGCAATGCTATGTGGGATGCCATGCCAGTGGATGAGGCATTCCGTAAGTCCACAAATGGTGGTTTGGGCAGAAGCATTGCATGCAGGGAAGGCAAATCCATATCCAGAATATGTGTCTATTCCAGTCAGAACAAAGCGCTGCCCCCTCCAGGATGGGAGTGGTCCTATATAATCAACTTGCCACCAAGTTGCTGGTTGAGCTCCCCGAGGAATGGTTCCGTATCTTGGACTTAATGTCAGTTTCTGCTGCTGGCAAATAGGGCACTCAGCAGTGGCTGTGGCCAAGTCAGCCTTGATGAGTGGAAGTCCATGTTGCTGTGCCCATGCATAACCTCCATCCCTACCACCATGTCCACTTTGTTCATGTGCCCATTGGGCAATAACCAGAGTAGCAGAGGAAAGAGGAGGGCCAGTGTCCACAGCGCGTGTCATCTACTTGATTGTTAAAGCCCTCCTCTTCAGAGGTAACCTTTTGATGAGCATTTACATGAGACACAATTACATTAACGTTTTGGCCCATTCAGAGAGATCCAACCACATATCTCTTCCCCACACCTCCTTGTCATCAATTCTCCAATCATGTACCTTCCAAGTCCCTGACCATCCAGCCAAGCCATTAGCCACAGCCCATGAATCAGTGTACAGTCTCACATCTGGCCACTTTTCCTTGTAGGCAAACTGAACGGCCAGGTGCACTGCTCGGAGTTCTGCCCACTGGGAGGATTTTCCTTCACCACTATCTTTCAGGGAGATCCCAGAAAGGGGCTGTAGCGCTGCTGCTGTCCACTTACAAGTGGCAACTGCATATCGTGCAGAGCCATCCGTGAACCAAGCATGACTTTTCTGTTCTTTAGTCAAATTATTATAAGGAACTCCCCAGGAGGCCATAGGTGCAGATTTGGAAAGAGAAGGTAATGTGACTGGAGTGGGGCCTGTGGGCATTTGGACCACTTCTTCATGCGATTTACTTGTACCTTCTGGTCCTGCTCTGGCCCATTCTCGTATATACCACTTCCATTTAATAATGGAGTGTTGCTGCCCACATCCAACTTTATGACTCTGCGGGTCAGACAATACCTAGTTCATGATGGGTAGTTCAGGCCTCATGGTGACTTGGTGGCCCAAGGTGAGGCGTTCAGTCTCCATCAAAGCCCAATAACAGGCCAACAGCTGTTTTTCAAAGGGGAATAGTTGTCTGCAGAAGATGGCAGGACTTTACTCCAAAATCCCAATGGTCTACGCTGTGATTCACCAATAGGGGTCTGCCAAAGACTCCACACTGCATCTTTACCAACAACTGACACTTCTAGCACCATTGGGTCAGCTGGATCATATGGTTCCAGTGGCAAAGCAGCTTGCACGGCAGCCTGAACCTGTTGCAGAGCCTTATCTTGTTCCAGGCCCCACTCAAAATTGGAGGCCTTTCGTGTCACCTGATAAATAGGTCGAAGTAGAACACCCAAGTGAGGGATATGTTGCCTCCAAAATCCAAAAAGGCCCACTAGGCGTTGTGCCTCCTGTTTTGTTGTTGGGGGAGCCAGATGCAATAGCTTGTCCTTCACTTTAGTGGGAATATCTCGACATGCTCCACACCACTGGACCCCTAGAAATTTTACCGAGGTGGAGGATGCTTGAATCTTTGTTGGGTTAATTTCCCAACCTCTGGTACGATCCCCTTCCAGAAGGGTCTCAGAAAGGAGACGAGTCAGTCAGGGTGCAGTATAGCAATGATGAAATATACAACTTTCCTCTAGTTCTTTAATGCTTCTTCCCCCACACCCTACCCCACTCTCATGATCCCAGTTCTACCATACAATTCCAGTGAGACCAGAGGATGTATGTACACTGGTACCGATAAGAACCAGAAACATCGGGAATCCAGAACTGATAAACCCCTCAGGACCAACAATAAGACTAGCCATACCAGGAGGATAAGGGAAAGGGGAGGTAGGGAGAAAAGGAGCACCAATCACAATGACCTACATATAACCCCCTCCCTGCAAGATATTCAAAAGGAGACATTGGTCAATGTAAGACATGGAAAATAATGATTTATAAATTATCAAGGGTTTGTGAGGGAGGGAGGGTAAGGAAGGAAGGGGGGGGGGGAAATGAGCTGATACCAGGGCTCAAGTAGAAAAAAATGTTTTGAGAATGATGATGGTGACAAATGTGCTTGACCCGGTGGGATAGCAAACAGAAACTAGGATAGAAGGATCTTATAAGCCTTTATAAAGACTTTCCCTTTGGGTAAGTGTGAAGTCTCTACATGGTTTTGAGCATTGTGGCCATGTGATCTGACTTTTGTTTTAATAGATCATTTAAGCAGCTATGCAGAGTCTAAATTACAGGGTCAAATCAAGGAGAGCAGCTAAATTAGACAAGAAATGATGCTAGCTTAGATTCAGATGTAGAGATAGTAAGAACTGGTCAGAATATGTTTGGAAGGAGAGCCAGTGATAATTTACCAACAGAGTAAATGTGAGTTCGTGGGAGAGAGAACAAGGATGATGGCCAAGCTACCATTTACCGAAAGAGGAAGAACTGAGGGATTGGAGATTGATTTGGAGACTTTAAATTTGAGGTTCTTATTAGACATTTCCGCCAATCTTCTGTCAGTTTGTTGTACTGTGGTGGCCTGTGTGTTGCTGTCATGGTGGAAACTATAGGACACATGTTTCAAATACCAGCACAGTCACTACTGGTGAACAGATCTTAGCAGGGCTTACAGACTAAGGATAGACAGAAGGTCTACTTTTGAGACATTAGATACTGTAAACTTTATGAAAAGCAGTGCAACACTCTGATATAAAGCCAGAAGATCAATCCATTAGGCTGGAAGGCACTCTGAATAAGACTATTCGTTACCACCACAAAATAGAACCAACCTTGATAAGAGTGAAGCGAAGCTTTCGGGACCTTCACTTACTGATGGAGCATGACTTAAAATGAGTAGAAGCAATTGGAAACATCCAATGAATAATCAGAACATGGAATGTACAGAAGTGAGAACCTATGAAAATTAGAAACCATCCAAAAAAGAAAGAGAATACCTAAAGATTGATATTCTAGGGCTGAGCCCCGGTGGCGTAGTGGTTGTGCGCCGGACTGCGGCCCACTGGGATAGAGGTTCAATTCCCGCTCACAGGAGCAAAGGCTGGGCCTCCTACTCCCACCACCAGGGCAGTGATGCCTAAAAAAAAAAAAAAGATTGATATTCTAGGCATTAGTGAGTTGAAATGGACTAGGGTTGGCCATTCTGAATCACACTGTCATATGATTTACCAGGCTAGGAATGGCGAATTCAAGAGGAGTGGTGTTGCATTCATCATCAAAAGAACATTCCAAGGGCTGAGCCCCGGTGGCGTAGTGGTTGTGCGCGGGACTGCGGCCCACTGGGACGGAGGTTCAATTCCAGCAGTGGGGCTGGGCCTCCTACTCCCACCGCCGGAGAGCAGTGATGCCCCCCCCCCCAAAAAAAAAAACATTCCAAGATCTATCTTGAGTACAACGCTATGATGGAATAATAGGTATACACTTAGAAGAAATGCAGTTAATGCAACTATTACTCAAACTTGCACATCAACAACCAAAACCAGTGATTTAAAAAAAATGAATTCTATCAAATTCTTCGGCCTGAAATTAATCAAATGTGATCAAGATACTTTGATAAAAAGTGGTAATTGGAATGCAAGTGATCTACGTGAGGGAAGATCAGTATTTGGAAAATAGCCTTGGTAATAAAAAAGTTGGAGATCACATTGTAGCATTTTTCAGGATCAATTCTTCATTCCAAATACCTATTAACATAAAAAACAGCTGTACACATGGACTTTACAGTTGGAATACACAGAAATCAAGTTACCTTTGTCTGTGGAAAGAAACAGGAGATGCTCGATATCATCAGCGAAAACAAGGTCAGGAACTGACTGGAGTAGACCATCAGTTACTCAAATACAAGTTGAGGCTGAAGTTGAAAATTAAAGAAGCCCATGAGAGCCAAAATTCAACCTTCGATACATCCTCCCTGAATTTAAAAACCATCTCAGGAACAGATTTTGATGCATTAGCAGTAATGTTCAAAGACCAGACGAGTGGGAAATGACATCAAGAAGTCACTCATGAAGAAAGCAAAGCGTCATTAAGACCAGGAAGGAAGAAAAGACCAATGTGTTTTTCAGATGAGACTGCAACTCGCTCTCGAATATAAAGTAACTAGAGTAAGTGCGTGGAGTGGTCAAGTAGAAGAGCAAATCAGAATGTTTCAAAGAACAGCTTGAGAAGACTAAAGCATAATAAAATGTGCAAAAACTTGGAGTTAAAAATAATGTATAAGTGGCTGAGCCCTGGTGGCGTAGTTGTTGTGTGCAGGACTGCGGCCCACAGGGCTGGCGGTTCAAATCCAACAGCAGCTCTCCAGGAGCAAGGCTGGGCTTCCTACTCCCACCAGGGCAGTGATGCCCCCCACACACACACATAATAATAGTAATGTATAAGTAATCCCTAATCTATCCACTTACCCCTTGTTGAACACTTGGATTGTTTCTGGTTTTATATCTACTACAAGTAAAATGGCTATCAATGGTCCATACTTTTGCACATTGCTGTTCTTTCTCTTATTAAGCACCTCGCTGTTGACTGGCTGGGACTTTGTAGCTACTGTGCTTCCTAAAGTAGTAGAAACGTTTTACATTTCAACCAGAAATGTTTCACATCTTCACCAACACTTGGTAGGATCAATCTCCTTAGCCATTTTAGTAGGAATGTAGTTTTAAGTAATTTCTGTATCAGTTTGCATTTCCATAATGGCCAATGATGAATATCTTTTGCATGCTTATATGTTGTCCATATTGTCTTCTCTGATGAAGAAAAATTTTAATGTGATAATTATTAAAAAATATATGTATTAATTTACAAAAGAATTCTTGCTTTACATGTTTTTTTAAAGATAGAAAAAATAGAATTAAAAGATTATGGAACTTTTCCATAGATATTTTGAAGTCCCTTTAATTTTCATTGACCATGCAGTATTTCAAAATAACATAGATGTTTTAAGTGAAGATTAATTGTACTTCATTAAAAACAGACTTTTGAAAGACTTTCATTCTTAATGGTTACGAATGATTGTGCTGATGCCACTGTAACTGAAGGAAATAACTGCTACCTTCTTATATTCTAACAGGTTGCAGCATTGCAAGAGGAAAAAAGCAGTTTGTTGGCAGAGAATCAAATATTAATGGAAAGACTCAATCAGTCAGATTCTATAGAAGATCCTAATAGCCCAGCAGGAAGAAGGCACCTGCAGCTTCAAACTCAATTAGAACAGCTCCAAGAAGAAACATTCAGGTAAAGAACCACTTATTCACCCCAGAAAAGATGTAACTACTGACACAACGTATGTATGTATGTGTGTATACATTATGATTAGAGCTGTATGAGTCCCCAATAAAATGATTTTTAAGGGGAAAAAAAAAGAAAAGGACCACTTATTAAAATCTAATTTTTAGCAGCAGCTCTCCAGAAGCAAGGCTGGGATTCCTACTCCTACCAGGGCAGTGATGCCCCCCTCCCCCCAAAGAAACAACAAAAACAAGTAAAATCTAATTTTAAAAAAATTTATAATTATCCTTTAAAATTAGCATCATAATATTGACTTGTAAATAGTTGCAGCCAAAAGAGACACTTTTTTTAAAAAAAGCAAACTTTCAAAGCCTTTAGGTAAAAAGTTTGAATAATTTACAAAGTCAAATAGTTAGAGAAGGGCTGATTTTTCGCTGACCCCATGGCGCAGTGGTTGTGTGCAGGACTGCAGCCCACAGGTTTAGCACTTCAAATCCAGCAGCAGCTCTCTAGGAACAAGGCTGGGCTTCCTACTCCCACCAGGGCAGTAGGAAGTAGGATATATATATCAGTGTTCTCAAATATGTTTATATATGTATATATGTGTGTGTGTGTACCAGTGTTCCCTAAATTGATTTGTAAATTCAATCTTGAAGATAGCAAGCTATTTTTGAGCCCCAGTGACATAGTGGTTATGAGTTGGGTCTCGACCAACAAGTTATTTTTTCTTTTAATTAATTTTTTAAACAGTTTTATTGAACCCTATTTCATATATCATACAGTTCATTCAGTCATATCAAGAGTTGTACAATCATTAAAAATAAATTTTAAAATATTTTTTTCTTGTACTCATTGTTATTTATCTCCCTATTTCCCACCCAACATCCCCTACAGTACCCCTAAGAAACCATTAATCCACTTACTTTATCTATAGATTTATTTGTCCTGGATTTCATATACAGAAATACACACACACACAACTAACAATAATAAAGTTGAAAACACAGAAAGCCTCCATTTAAAAGGAAACAAAAAATAGTAAAACCTAGAACAAATTTAAAATGGATCAAAAGGAAAATTAAATAATAAGGTTTTAAATAGAATTAAGTTAATACAGTAATTCATAGAGAAGCTGGAGAAGACAATGCCAGATATTATAATGAAATGTGCAAAGACATTGAAAGCCAATAGAGAAGAACATGCTCAGTATATCTTTTTTTTTTTGGGGGGGGGGGCATCACTGCCTCTGGTGGTCATGGGCGCTACCCAGTGCTGCTTCCGAGAGCTGCTGCTGGATTTGAACCACCAAGCCCGCGGGTCACAGTCCCGCACTCAACCACTTAAGCCACCAGGGCTCAGCCCAATAAGTATATCTTTTTTTTTTTTTTTTTTTTAAGGCATCACTTCTCTCCGGTGGTGGGAGTAGGAGGCCCAGCCCCACTGCTGGAATTGAACCTCCATCCCAGTGGGCCGCAGTCCCGCGCACAACCACTACGCCACCGGGGCTCAGCCCCAATAAGTATATCTTAAACTGAAAGAACTCAAAGAAAAAATTAAGCCTCAAGTTTTTATGTTATAATACTCTATCAGCAAAATATTATATGATGCAGGCAGCTTTTAAAGAAGATGAGAGAATACACAGAGTCACTGTACCAAAATGAACTGGTTGGCATCCCGCCATTTCAGGAGGTAGCATATGAACAAGAACCAAAGATGCTAAAGTTCAAGCTTCCTGAAAGCATTAAGCAAACCCAGGCTCCGGGAGTTGATGGAACACCAATTGAAATGTTTCGACAAGTTGATGAAGCACAGGAAGCACTCATCTATGCCAGGATATTTTTGTTTTGTTTAGTTTTGTTTTTGTTCATCACTGCCCTCTCGTGGTGGGAGTAGGAGGCCCAGCCTTGCTCCTGGAGAGCTGCTACTAGATTTGAACCTCCAACGCAGTGGGACGCAGGCCCGCACACAACCACTATGCCACCGGGGCTCAGCCTGCCAGGATATTTTGAAGACAACTCCTTGACCAACCATATTTGTACCCACACCAAAGAAAAGTGACCCAATAGACAATTTCCCGTCACCAATCCCTGTGGTCAATGTAAACAGTGCTTAATCATTTAAGAGTTCAGTCTGCACAAATCAACAACACATGGATTTTTGGTTCGAAGCCTGTCTATACTTATGTAGCCCCCTCCATTTCTCAGTAGTATATTAAATTCTATGCCACTGGATAAATTAATGATACCATCAGTAGAATTACTTTATACCCAAGGGGGAGGGTTGCTAATGTTCTCTATCATAAAATAGAGCTAAAGTAAACCAGGGACATCCATAATCCATAGACATGTGAATGGATTTGGGAGTCACACTTAATTTTAGCTCCATCTAAAAACAGGTAGTTCTTATGACATGGCTCTGCTCCAGGGTCACCTTTGACCCTGTGAAGAGATCACTGAAGATACGGTTACTACAGCAAAAGTATGATGAAAAAGCAAATGGTACATGACTATCCAAAAGAATCATGTCTGAGGTCTTAAAGGCTTATATTCAAATAGCGGCCATTTAAATGAGCAACTAGTTCCACATGAAAGAAGCACACGAGCCTGTATGATCCAAAGATAATAATAACAAAGTCCAAATATGTAAAATGGGAAGATATCAGAGTTTAAATAGTGAACACCTGGGCTGAGCCCTGGTGGCGTAATGGTTGTGCACGGGACTGCGGCCCACTGGGTTGGAGGTTCAAATCCAGCAGCAAGGCCTCCTACTCCCACCACCAGAGGGCAGTGATACCCCCCCAAAATAAATAAATAAAGCACACAAAAAAATACTGAACAGCCAATTTGCAGAATGCTACAGGTGACAGTGGGAGCCCCAAATCCATCTTTAGGGTCCCCACATAGAGTAAACCTCTGGTGGACCTCTGTGGCCCCAGTTAAGGGACGTGCGTAACCTTGCTAGGAGACAGAAGCTGTTGTAAACTCAATTGTGGAGAATGAGGTTAAAATACAGTACCTGGTCATTTGATCTTCATTTGACTCACTTTGGATTTATTGTGGTTTTCAATATTTCCTGATTTTTTTCTCCATTTATTCTACTTAATATTGTTGGTCTTTTCTTCGTTCCTTTCTTTTTAAATACATTTGCTGTTTTTGGGAAGGGGGGGAGTATTTGTTTTTATTTTTGTTTTCCAGTATATGAAGCACAAATGGGGTGGATATATAGAGGCAATAACTGGTATAATAGCTTATCAAGGATACAAGGACAAGGAGGTTGGAGGGAAATGGGAACAAATATTAGAATATAGGAGGGGGGAATACAATAAAAGGGAGACTGTTCTAGAATTGATTGTGGTGATGCATATACAACTCTTCATTTTTTTTTGGGGGGGTGGGGGGGGCATATCACTGTCCTCTGGTGATGGGAGTAGGAGGCCCAGCTTTGCTACTGGACTTGAACTTCCAACCCAGTGGGCCACAGTTCCGCACACAACCACTACGCCACCGGGGCTCAGCCCTTATACAACTCTTTAAATAACTACTGAACTGTGGAATTGTATGTCTCTGTGAATTATAGCTCAGTAAACCTATTGAAAAAGAAAACCGAAGCAAAAATTAGTTTTATAAAAAATGTTATTGAGTAATGTCAGTTAATTACTACATTATTGATGTAAAGATTAATGACTATTTTTCAAGTGAATTGCACAACTTTTTTGGTTTTCTTTCTCAGTTTTAATTTCTGCTATGGTAACTATGGATAGATAATGACTTTGTGTGCAGTTGATTCAGCTACATGTCCTAGCAACCACTAGACCAGAGTAGTGCTGTGTCAGAGGGTTTCCATGCCCGTAAAACTCCTCAGGCCTTTTCTCCTGCATAGCTGCTGGTGGTTTCAAAATACCAGTCTTGGGCTGTGATGGCATAGTCGTTGTGTGCAGGACTGCAGCCCACAGGGTTGGCGGTTCAAATCCAGCAGCACCTCTCCAGGAGCAAGGCGGGGCCTCCTACTCCCACCAGGGGGCAGTGATGCAACCCCCCCCCAAAAAAAAAAAAAAAGTACCGGTCTTAGTGATAGAAAACTACCAGGGTCTTCAAAAAGTTCATGGGAAACTGGAATGAAAGGATATAGGAATTTTCCCACAAACTTTCTGAAGCCTTTATACAACCATAGTCTTTGAGATTTTGAATAATTTTCAGAGCGAGATGGGACAACGAACCCTGTTTGAGAACTCCTAGTCTGAAAGCAGAAATCAGTAGATAGTCAAACCAATGCATGAGTTGACCCTTTTGTTTATAAATATTGACTCGTTTTAAAATTACAGTCTAAGGAAATAATATTTAGAATTACCTTAGATCTTCATGATGAAATAGAATCTAATGCTTATATTTGTTTTAGAGTATGTATTTGTAATATTATAATTTAACTTTCACAATTCAAGTATTTCATCAATACCATGTATTTATGTATTTTAAGTATTTTTATGTTTCAGTATTATCAGATGTAAAGCTTCTGCCTCATCTTTATTATGACAGTATGTCTTTAGTTTGTTTTACATATATTTTAAGTAAACAAATTTGATTAAAAGGGAGTAGAGCCAGTATTATTCATATTTTGGAAGGAATAATGTCTGAGTAAAAAGAAGGAGCTCTGGGGCTGAGCCCCGGTGGCGTAAGTGGTTGAGTGCAGGACTGCGGCCTGCAGGCTTGGTGGCTCAAATCCAGCGGCGGCTCTCAGGAGTGGCCCTGGGTGGCTCCCACGACCACCAGAGGCAGTGAAGCCCACAGAAACAAACACACACAAAAAATAAAGAGCTGATAGCAACGGCACAAGTAGAAAAAAAAATGTTTTGAAAACTATGATGGCAGCAAATGTACAAACGTGCTTGACACAAAAGATGTGTGTGGATTGTGGTAAGAGGTGTATGAGCCCCCAATAAAATCATTTTTAAAAATAAATAAATAAACTAGAGAGTATTCACCACAAATATTAATAGTAGTTATCTACTTGGAGTAATAGACTTTTGTCTTTTGTTAATTTTCTACAAGGACATTTTTCTGTATTTTCTATAAGGAACAGGTCAATTTGGGGGAAATACTGCTTATTATTAGTCCTGAATAGAGGTATGACTTTTCTAGTTTTAGTTTTTCCACAAGCTTTTGCACAATTTGGCAAATGGCATAGCAGGATTTGCCTTGGGCTGCTAACCACAAGGTCAGTGGTTCAAAACCACCAGCTTCTCCCAGGGAGGAAGATTAGGCATTCTACTCCTAAAAAGATATATAATATACTCTTCGAAACCCACAGCTACATTCTCCTTTCTGAATCAGTTCAATGACAGTGAGTTTGGGGGGGATGTGGTGGGTGGTTGTTTGTTTTATTTGTGGAGTTTAATTTAGATTTTAGAATTTTATATATATACATGTGGCACCAAAAGTAGGGGGAAAGTACAAGTTTATTCTTCAGAATTTTTATTTTCTTTAAATTCTTTAAGTAGAACTCTTAGGTAGTAAGTCTTAACTTTTTGATCTCTTTTGTTTTGGTTACAGACTAGAAGCAGCCAAAGATGATTATCGAATACGCTGTGAAGAATTAGAAAAGGAAATCTCCGAACTTCGGCAGCAAAATGATGAACTAACCACTTTGGCAGATGAAGCTCAATCTCTTAAGGATGAAATAGATGTTCTTAGGTAAACCTTCTTCTCATCTCTTTAGCTGTCCAGAACTGGTCTACCACTGCTAACTAGTGCTAACTAGTATAAGGGATAATGCTGAAGAGCCAGACTACCTGGCTTCCATCCTGTGCTGTCACTCCACTAGCCTCCTTGTAACCACCACCCCCCTTTTTTTCTTGTCTGTAAAATGGAAATATGACTCACTCACATACGCAGCTTATTATGTGAGTAGAGCAAAAAGTAACTCAGATTATGTGAGGAACTGTGTTTTTAAACTTTAGGAATGCATTGAAAGGGCATCTGGCAAAGAAATGTTACGTGTTTTTAAATAAAATCTGTCATCTCTGGCAGTTCTTCCTACCTTCATCACACTGGAGCTTTTATTCTGGCTACTTGTTCTTTGATTTGGAGTCTTCTAGACACGTAGGCTTCTTTTCCCTTAGATATAGGAACATCCCACGAGGCTCACACCTCACGTTTCCTCCGTTCCACCTCTGGGTCCTCTGTTACCCTCCCATATGATTGCAGCGGTCCTTCTTTCTCATTACGGCCACTCCTTTCTAATTTTGTTCTGAAAACAAGTAGAGAAAATTACATGGTGATATGGCTTGCCCTGCTACGCATGTCTGATCTCTTTACTGGATTCCTGACGCTAGTCTACCATTCTGCTCATCAGAAAATAGTTGCATCATGGATAGCTGTTGCATGTTTTCATAATTCTTTTCATCTGACTGCCGGTACCACCATACCTCCAGCATGCCTTAATCTCAGGAGCTGACCTTGTCTCTCCTGCGCAGAAGAGAGGACATGACTGTTAAACTCCATAGCCAGTGTCTCCTTCACCCCTGAAAGCTCCTCTGTATTTTTCAGCCATCCTTTCTTTCTTTCCTCTGAGTGCAAAACTGTTAGGGTCTTCCTCATGCCCAATTCTAAATCCTCCATTGATGCTCCACCCAGGAACTCAGTTGAATCAATTATCCTAAAAATAATAATAATAAATTTAAAAATAGTCCGTCCTTTTTTCACTTCATTCATATGTAAGAGGAAACAGAAATGTGCTACTTGTTCCACCTTTTTAGATACAGATTTATACTGCATCAGCTCAAACTTAGGCTTGCTCTTCAATAACTAAAATTTGCCTCCACCTCCCCCTTTCTCAGTATTCTGTTACTGTAGCCATTAGTAACATAGTATTGGACAATTCATCTGGACACTGCAAACTTATACTTTATACATAGAACTCTGCTGGCTACCTACTATTTGATTGCCTTACATTATTTAGCAGTTTCTTTTTTTAATTTTTTTAAAATTTTTTTGGGCATCACTGCTTTCCGGTGGTGGGAGTAGGAGGCCCAGCCCCACTGCTGGAATTGAACCTCCGTCCCAGTGGGCCGCAGTCCCGCGCACAACCACTACGCCACCGGGGCTCAGCCCTATTTAGCAGTTTCTAATACACATTTGGTCATACTTTTTTTCCCACGGACACAGAAATTAACCTAGAATCATTTGGGGCCTCATATCATTAAAGCATGTTGTCTCTTTGTAGTCTCTTGGTTTGTCACAGTCTGAAGTGCCTTTTCAACTGTGGATGTGTTTCTCAGCTTTAATTCCCAATCTCATTGTAGACATTCTTCTGATAAAGTGGCTAAACTAGAAGGTCAAGTGGATTCCTATAAGAAGAAGCTAGAAGATCTTGGCGACTTGAGACGGCAAGTTAAACTCTTAGAAGAAAAGAATACAATGTACATGCAGAACACGGTCAGTTTAGAGGAAGAGTTAAGGAAAGCCAATGCAGCTCGAGGTCAACTGGAGACGTACAAGAGACAGGTAAAAGAAAAGTCATAACGTTTGGAAACGACATTGTCAAGCAAAGTTTGTGTTATAACAGTATTGCATATTTGTTTTTTTCCTCACTCTTGTGCAGATGTTTTTATTTATTGGTTTCTCTAGCATGGTACTTTTATTTTATTTTACTTTACTTTGAAATATTTAAGAAATACAAAAAGTAAGCGAATAATGAAATAAGAATCCATGCCTACGAAATAAAGCAAACGCCTCCCTAATCAGAGATAACCACTATCCTGGCTCTTGAGTTTTATTGTTCTCACGCCATCTTTATGTGAAGGGGTTTAGAAAATTTATGGGGAAATGGATGTTCAGGTAATGGGATTTTTCCATTTGCTTTTTGAAGCACCCTCGGACTTTTGCTACACATACGTGTGTCTGTGTGTGTGTGTGTGTGTGTGTGTGTGTGTGTGTGTATACAGGCAATCTCTGGATTACAGGATAAGCCCTTAAGTGGGTATTTGAATCAAATGTGTAGGTAATTCAGAAAGATGCATATGATTCTTATTTAGCCTTCCAGAAAAAGTTCAAAACCTTGTCAGTGATGGACAGCTGTAGGTGCAGCAAGTAAGAGTGATTGTGATGAATGTGTTGCCCTTGTGTTTGGTTTGAGTCATTTCAAAGTCAGGGTGTCTTGGCCTGGCTCTAAAGGACAAGTGTGAATACTTCGAACATTCTTTACTAGGAACTTAATGTATATTTATCACTAACAATTGATAAATTTTGAACAAGTCCCAAATTTTTATACAATGATGTAGTGAGGCAACTCTTCTGCAATTGAATTTTCTTTGTCAGTAGTGTATTTGTGAGACTTGTTTATGCTGATAGGCAGTAATTTTCACTATTATATACTTTACCATTGAGGGTCTGTTCCACAGTATCTCCATTCTCCTGTTGAAGGACATGAGAGGACTTCAAGTTGTCATGGAAAAATTATATTATTTTTTCATTCCATTTTCCCACAAATTATCTGACACCCCTGTGTGCATAGAATATTGAGTATATTTTTCCAATATTACAAGAAATGTCTTTGTGTGTAGTATTGAGCCTATCTCCTTATCTACATGTGAGAACATTTTGCAACTTTGTGGAATTTCTTCCTAAAGTATCTTCAGTATAATTATGTATTGCCACATTGTTCTCCAAAGTGATTAAACCGCCAACAAGTAGTTTCCGTAAGTTCATACTGCTCCACTTCATCATGGCCACAAAGTTGTAAAACATTCATGCATAGCATTATCACACTATAATTTTTACCAGTTGGATGGATATGAAATGATGTCTCATTATGATTTTTATTTTAATTACCCTGATTACAAATTTATTGATAGATCAATGTCTATTGAATGTCTATATTTCCTTTTACCCACTTTTAAGTTGGATTATTTCTTTTGTATTTTCTACATGTTAATTTTCCATTGGCTGCATGAGTTCCCTTTATCACCCTACAATCTATGACATGTCCTTTCACTCTTTGAAGTTGATCATTTTAATATAATAAAATTTAAGTAAAAATTTGTGATTTATACTCTTAAGAAACCTTGTCTAATAATTTCCTTTTAAAAAAAAGATACACAATTTCCTTTGCTTATTAATTTTTTGTAGGATATGAGATAGAGATCTCTTTGTTAATTTTTGTCCATGTAAATAACCAGCTAACTTAACACCACTTATCCAGTAGTTCCTCTCTTTTATAATGATTTGTAGTTCCACCTCTATCTTATGTAATTTGTTTATGAGCATTCTCTTCACATTTCTCTATTCTTACATGAATACCACATCTTTTTTCTTTTCTTTTTTTTTAATCATTTTATTCGGAGCCTGTATAACTCTTATCCATACCACATACCTTTTTTTCACTAGAGTTCTAGAAATTTTGATATTTGTTAGTGCAAGCCCCATTCCCTGTTCTTTTTTATAATTGTTTGGTGTATTCTTAGCCTTTTATTTATCATTTAAAAGCCAAACTTATGGGAATTGAAACTTTGTTGAATCTGTTGTACAATGTAGGTCAATTTCTATCAATGAATATAGTATCTATTTATTTAGGTTTTCAGTATCTATCATATAAGGCCTATGATATTTTTCTAAAGCTCATGCACATAGTTTGTCTTAGTTACTCTTATGTACTTTATGTTTGGGATGTTTCCAGAATTTAAAAAAGAACGATATTTTTATATTTGTGAATATAGATGAATGAAATTGATTTTTACATGTTAATTCTGTTGCATTACCAGTTTCACATGTTAATAATGACTTATCAGCAACCATACAGTGTGCAAATGATAGCAGTTTGTCTCCTTTATACTCCACAACCTTCTTTGCCCCTTCTTTTTGTTCTGTTTTATTAATTAACATGCTTAATATTTAATACAATTTTGAATAAAAACAATATCAGGTAACTGGTTTGGTTTTTTTTTTTAACAAAAAAAAGTGTTTTACCCGATGTTTTATGAGGATTGCCATAGGGATTTCGTAGCTATTTTAAACAGTTTCCTAATATGCTATGTTAAAATGAGGACTGAATGTAACCAGTTGTTTTTCTTACTTTTCTCATTGGCAGAACCCTGCTTTAACTTTCTGTTAGTGTGTTGTCGTTGTGGTTAAGTGTTATCCAGCGGGCCCTGAGCCATAGCCAGCCTGCGCACAGCTGAAGGAAACTGCATGGTCCTGGGCCATCCTTGCAATTGTCCCTGTGCCTCCGGCCATTGTGGCAGCCAGGGTGTCCATCCATCTCACTGAAGAACTTCCTCTTTGTCCCTACCCCTTGTCTTTACCAAGCAGGACGTCCTTTCCCAGGGACTTGACTTTCCGAACATCGTGTCCAATGTAGTGAGTTATATTAGTGCATTTCTTTTGAACCATCCTTTCACTCCTGAGAATTAGTGAGCTTTACCACAGCAGATTTATTTGTTTCTTTCACATTGCTACTGTTGCTTTGTGGCGTAGTGGTTATGATTTGGGCTGCTGACTGCAAGGTCAACCGTGTGAAACCACCAGCAGCTCCTCAGGAGACTGCAGAAGCTCTCTTTTCTTGTAATGTCTTGGGAATGCACGGGGACGGTTCTACCCTGTCCTACAGGGGGACTGAGCCAGCCGTGACTCAGTAGCAGTGGGCTTGCCTCTGAGTCGTGTACGGTTCTCCATCTCATGCGTCTGTGATTTTTGCATCAGACGTAATGGCTTGATAAAATAGCTGAAAATCATCTCTCATGTTCCATTTTAAAAAGTATTTGTTTAAAATTGAAATTTTCTCTTTTTTGAAATTTTAATGATAGCTACAGAAACCAAGAATAATTACTAGGATTTTTGTAATTTAGTTTACAATTTCACTTGTTTCTTTTTTATCTTTATTATCTATTTACTCATTTTTATTAATTTATATTTTTTAATCATTTTATTGGGTAGACTTTTACAAATCCATCGGTCAGATGTATTAAGCACATTTGTCCATATGTTCCCATCAACATTTCCAAAGCATTTTCTTTCTTTCCCTTGGTATCATCAATTCCTCTTTTTCCCCCCCTCCTTCCCCAACTCTCCCACACTCATGAATCTTTGATCAATTATATATTGTTGTTATGTTTCATGTCTTACACTGTCCATGTTTTCTTCCTTCACCCTCATAATTACGAGAATTTTTAGTGAATAATTAAATTATGATGTTCTCTTAACATAGCTTCCCTTAAAAATGTTTTTAGATATTAAGCTTAGTATATGTTTTTTAGATTATTATTATAATTTATTTTATTTAACAATCTAAGAAGTTGGCCATCAGCAGTTCCAGTGCAATTTCAGGTGTAGTTGGGAATTCGGGAATCTCAGTGGAGCTGTTAGTGTAGTGAATTTCATAGGTACAATGCATGCATACTATTGATAACACATGTGTTAGGATCTCTCTAAAATCAACCTCATTGCTTTCATTCTCAGCATACTGACCTGGGCCACGCGACGTGGCTTTTATTGTTCCTGATGTTAGTGCATGTTCTCTTTTCACAATAAATTCACAGCCACCAGACAATATCAGTCTGACACACATGGCATCCAGGCCTTCACAGCCACCATAAGTTTTCTCCATCCATGATGCTCTCAGGAAATTCTAATTCACTTCCACAGGAACCTGAGTAGTTCCTGGTGAGGCGGAGCACACTCAGCCTGCAGCCGGCTTTCGCCTGGCAGAAGTACCCAGCGTCCTCTCGCTTCCTCCACTTAGTATACGTTTTGCATGTGTCCGATAACTCCCATCCAAAATCGTTGGGGGATTTGGTTGCTGCTGCTGCTCCTGTGTTCTGTTAGCTCTTGGTCGTGGTGGCTGGTTCTGAGGAGCCCCCGTAATTTTGCTGTTTCCTTTGCCTCGTCCATATCTTTGAGAAGCCCAAGGGTTGAGGTGATGTTCCTCCGGGTAATTCGAGGTGTTGCTCGTGCCACATTTTTCACAGCATTACCAACCAGTACTACTTTATTTAAATGCTTGGCTTTGGGTTTCCCAGCCAAGGGAAGGGGTAAAAGTTCAAACCCACATCATGTCTCCGCCGGTTATGGTTTCCTATTTCAGAAGCTGCTTTGAAAACCCCACAGCTTAGTTTGAGACCAGCAAGTTTCCTTCTGCCTTTGCCAGCTGGAAGACTTCCCCAGCCCATTTCTTCCTGACTCACCACCTTTCAGATCCCAGTGTGGCTTAGCTCCCACCAACGTCCTGTTAGCCCACAGCCCCGGGTTCCTGCTGTTGGCATGCAATGCACATGCCATCGCTTCTGCATCAGCTTCCCACTCTGGCTTTGGCCCTTGAGAATTTTCCATATTTTCTTGGGAAGTTAGTTATGTAATAAGATTTTTTTAACCCCTAGCATTTCTTTCATTTTAAAGCAACGGTTCTCAACCTGGGGGTCTGATGACCCTTTCACAGGGGTCCCCCGATTCATAAGTATAGCAAAATTGCAGTTTTAAAGTAGTAATAAATTTTATGGTTGGGGATCACCACAACACAAGGAACTAGATTAAAGGATTGTAGCATTAGGAAGGTTGAGAACCACTATTTTAGAGCGAGAGAATTTTCAGTCCATTCTATTTTTGCACTGCGGAAAATGGAAGTTTTACAGAATAAATTCTGTTCTGATTTTTGAGTTGTTGTACTGGGTGATTCTGTTTGGAAATGCAGAGCATGTGGGTAGATTTTATTCTTTAGTTCTTCAGTTTGTCAAGCTGTTATGTACACTTACTTGAGTATTGGTGGAGAGAGTTGATAGAATTTTTAAATTTTTAAAATAGTGGTAATGTCTAATGTTTCCAGTTGTAGACATGAATATTCTTTCTTCCATCTCAGGTGGTAGAACTCCAAAATAGATTATCTGAAGAATCAAAGAAAGCCGATAAATTAGATTTTGAATATAAGCGACTGAAAGAAAAAGTTGATGGTCTTCAAAAAGAAAAGGATGTAAGTATATATTGGGCATTTTGCTTTTGAACACAAATTTACCACACTAATAGTTAACTCATGTTTTGAAAATTTTATTTATTTGCAAATAAAAGTTAGAGATCAAAAAAATAAATAAAAATAAAAGTTAGAGATCTTGATGAATTTTAAATTATAGAAGGTACTTACTTGTGTTTCAGAAGTAGTCCTAAAATAAAGGATAATGTGAATGTTTTGATTTCCTTTCTAATTTCTTTATATCTATTTGTCTTTTCTACACCTCTGAAACATTACTCCACTCATGACTTTCTTTAAATTTGCATAGCTTTTCTAGTTTCTGTATGACTAATGATGAGGTTGTAATTCTTCTTTTTTTGCATATTTTACAATCACAGCTTATGATTATTTAAAATCTGTTCTTTGACCTTTTATGTATAATGACAAAAATTTAATAAATGAGGCAATCACTGTAAAGGAAGGAATAGTATGACAGTTTCTTGTGGTTTCACTGTGCATAGCTTCTTGCCTTATATCGTAGATATTTATTATTGTAAAGTGAAAAAATGTCATTTTAACCATTACATTGAAGATCAAAAGTTAAAGCCTATCCGTTCACTGCAGACTACCAGCCTGCTCATTCAGACTAAAGTACTGCTGAGTACAGTGGTACACTTTGAAGCTGGGTTTCCCTGTGTTTGTGTCCTTGCAGAGGTTAAGAACAGAAAGGGATTCTCTGAAGGAAACCATTGAAGAGCTTCGTTGTGTACAGGCTCAAGAAGGGCAGCTCACAACTCAAGGTGAGAACACTTGTCAGTAGCCAGAAACAGAGAATTTATTTCTAGTAATATCAGAAAGAAAAATCCCTAAGTTGTCTTGAAGATGCTTATACCAAGAGATTTTGTTTGTTTGTTGTTGTTTTTGTTTTGGGCATCACTGCCCTCTGGTGGTCGTGGGAGCTACCCAGCGCTGCTCCTGAGAGCTGCTGCTGGATTTGAACTGCCAAGCCTGCGGGCCGCAGTCCCGCACTCAACCACTTACGCCACTGGGGCTGCACCCCGAACACTTGAGTTTTATTAGGTCAAAACCATGGGCATTTATTTAATTATCTCTGCTAGTAATAAACCCATTTTGCGAAGTTTCTCATGAAACTTCCAAGTCAGTCATTTTTTCATCTGCCGTAGGTAGAGTGGGTTTCTATTAGGGACTTATATCTCAAGTCCAAGGTGCAGCTTTCCCACATGAAAGGAGATGCACTCAGCTCAAAGTCTCCCCACCTACAACGCTAGCCCTGGAGGACTTGAATAGTTTCCCAGACTATTCATTCTCTTAGCTATGCAATTACTCAGTAATGGAATTTTCCTTTCTCTCTGACTATAACCTCCACCCATTCCTTCTTTTTTTCCTTCCAAGCTTGCTCATCTACTTCATTATACTCTCTAACACCTTGAATTCTCTTATTTACCGTGATGGTCTCTATTCCAAATCCTCTTAACATCTTACTAGACTATTCATTTAACTGTAATTCAGAGAGCCTGATTATTTTTCTCTATTCCAGGTTACCAAGGGCAACTAACTAATCAATAAATAAAGTCTGGATCTGTCTTTACTATCTTTCCCCAAAAATGTGTAGTTTATTATCATTGACTTCTAATTATCACCTGGACAATTCTTTTGCATGTTTGTTTCCTTGCTATTTATAATTTATACATTTTAACCTTCTTTATGTAGATATCCTTTAATGTAGCAATTTTTGCTGTAGGAATTTATCCTATAGCATATTTTTGAGGATACTTTTTTAATAATTTATTTTTATTTTTTTAGGCATCACTGCCCTCTGGTGGGAGTGGGAATAATTTATTTTTTAATCATTTTACTGGGGGCTCCTACAGCTCTTATCACAGTCTATACTTCCATCCATTGGATCAAGCACATTTGTTGTTCATTTGTTGCCATCATGGTTCTCAAAACATTTTCTTTCTACTTAAGCCATCTCCTCATTTTCTCCCTTGCTCCCCCATGTTCCCCGCCTCACAAATCCTTGATAACTTATAAATTATTATTAATTTGTCATGTCTTACACTGTCTGATGTCTCTCTTCACCACTTTTCTGTTGTCCGTTCCCATGAGAAAGGGTTATATGTAAATCATTGTGATCGGTTCCTCCTCTCTCCCCCACCTTTACCTTCCCCTTCCCCTCGTAATATCGCTATTCTCATTATTGGTCCTGAGGGATTTATCTGTCCTGGATTCCCTGTTTCCTGTTCATATCTGTACCAGTCAGTGTACATCCTCTCTCCTACCCACATTTGTAAGGTAGAATTGGGATCATAGTAGTTGGGATGGGGTGGGGTGGGGGACATTAAAGAACTAGAAGAAAGGTGTGTGCTTCATCCGTGCTACACTGCACCCTGGCTGGCTCGTCTCTTCCCCGCGACACTTCTGTAAGGAGATGTCCAGTTTCCTATAGATGGGTTCTGGGTCTCCATTCTGCACTCCCTCAGATTCACAGTGATACGATTTTTTGTTCTTCGATGCCTGCTACCTGATCCTGTCAACACCTCGTAATCACACAGGCTGCTTGCTTCCTTCATGTGGGCTCTACTGCTTCTCAGCTAGGTGACCTCTTGTTTGTCTCCAAGCTTTTAGGACTCCACACACTATTTCTTTTGATAGCCAGGCACCATCTGCTACCTTAATATTAAACCTATAAATATATGCACATAGATTTATTTCCCCATCTGTATTTAGACCTCTATGAATTCCCTTTGCCGCCTAGTTCTTTCCTCTTCCTTTCACTTTTCTTTTCTCCCACTATCGTGTTCAGTGTTCATTTGATTTCAGTAATTCCTCTCAGTTAAATTGTCCTTGATCAAGCCTACCAGACCTACTACACCCTCTTTACTACCAATTTTGGATCACTTATTGTTCCCTTGTCCCTGGTTTGTTAACACCCACTTTCTTTCCCCCCTACCTCCTCCCTCTTCCATGTCCCCCCATTGTTTTCTCCTCCAGATTGTTCATCCTGCCTATCTTACCTTGATAGACCTGCAGAGATAATAATATGCATAAGAATCAAGACAGAGCAAAACAAAGCAACAAAAGAAAATAAAACAACAAAAGCAAAAGGGCAAGAAAAAACCCTATAAATAGTTCAAGGTCTGTTTGTTGACCTTTAGGAATGTTTTCTGGTCTAGTCTGATGGGATGCCATGCCTTGGCCCCACAGTCTATTTTTGATATATCCTGGGGACTTTGTTGTTCTATTCCCCTTGCTGTTCTGTTGTACACCCTTAGTGTTTCACCTTCGTGTGGAGTGGAGTGGTCAAAATGGGTGCAGTTTCAGCCCTGTGTCTCCAGTGTTGACCCCTCAAGCACTATGGGTCAGTGAGGGACGTTGTGTCTTGTAGTGGGGCTGGCTCTCTGTGCTTTGGCTGCTCTGAGAGGAAATATCATCCTCAAGACAGGGTATTTTCCTCTCCCTTCATTTGCTCCTGTGTGCTCTGATCAGACATGTCCCTCTCCCTGACCTATAACTTCAGTGCTATCCTCTCAAGTGAATTCTTCTCCGGGGAGGGAGTGCTGTCCACGGAATTAGGATTGGGGCCGACCCCTGAGACCTCTCCATTGGATTTTTGTTTGTTTGTTTTTGTTAGTTTTCTTTTGTTTTGGGGGGGAGGGGCATCACTGCCTCTGGTGGTCGTGGGAGCTACCCAGTGCTGCTCCTGAGAGTCGCCTATGGATTCGAACCGCTAAGCCTGCAGGCCGTAGTCCCGCACTCAACCACTTGCGCCACTGGGGCTCAGCCCCTCTCTATTGGATTTTGAAGATACTTATTAAACACTATTTATCATAATGAAAATTTTGTAACAGCCAAAAGGTTCAGCAATATAAAAATGTCATTCTACCAGTGATGCAGTGGTGTGTGACTACGGCTCACAGGGTTGGTGGTACAAATCCAGCAGCAGCTCTCCAGGAGCAGGGCTGGCCTTCCTACTCCCTCCAGGGCAGTGAAGTGAAAGAGAAAAAAAAATGTCATTCTATTCAATAGAAAGGACAAAATAAATTCAATATATTCAGATTTTTTTAATCATTTGATATTCAGATTTTTAAAAGAGAAAGTGAAACTACCCTCATTCACAGATGACATGATTTTATGTATTGAAAACTCTGCAGAATCTACAAGGGAAATACAAAAGTTATTAATAAAGTTCATTAAGGTCTGAGGCTCTGCATTCTCACGATACAGATACCTGTCATATTTCTTTTTTTTTTTTAATGATGTTATTAGGGACTCTTACAGCTCTTATAACATTAAATACATCATTTGTGTCAAGCATATTTATGCACATCTTGCCGTCTTTTTTTTTTTTTTTCCACTGTGCATCCCACTTCAGTGCCTGAAGCCCATGGGGTAAAGCCAGGCAATGGTTGGGGTTTACCATTTGCTCTGGCATGGGACACTATGAGTCCCCTGGGGTTGCATCTTAATTTCCAAATATTTTCTACTTTAGCCCTTGGTATAAGCTCCTCTTTCCCCCTCCTTTTTTTTTTTATAGCCTATCATGTTTCTGTGTATTACCATTGAACAATATAAAATGAAACTAAGAAAAAAATTTATACAAGTTAGTATCAAGAATATTTAAGAATATGCTAAAGAAAACATGCAAGACTTAAAAACTATGAGACGTTATTAGGCAAATGTCAATGTAATGCCAATCAGAATCTCAGCAGATGCGCGTTTTTAGAAACTGGCAAAACCATAACCAATCTCGCTGCCAAGAATACGTGGGTTCTTCCTCACAGCAACTTTATAGCTTGGGTAGAACTGCCACGTGACTTTTCAAGACTATGCCTCTTTTTCGTTTGTCTGTTTTTTGGGGGGGGGGCATCACTGCCCTCTGGTGGGAGTGGGAGGCCCAAGACTATAACTCTTTACAGGAGTAGGAAGCCTTGTCTTTCTCCTGCGGAATGGCTTGTAGTTTAGAACTGCTGGCCTTGCAGTTTGCAGCCCAGCACTTAAACACTTATGCCACCAGGACTCCTCAGAGGAAAGGGCAGTCTTCAAAATATGTTGCTTTGAGAATATCTACATGCAAAAAAGATGAATTTAGACCTTTACCTCACACTCTATATAAACATCTAAAAACGCAATTAAAAACTAAATTTAAGAGCTAACACTTTTAAATCGCAGGAAAAAAAATGTCTCTAATCTTGAGTTGGGTAAAGAAGTCCGAGCTCTGACATCAAATCTACAGTCTATTAAAAAAAAAATTCTGGTAAAATATACCTTACCAAAATTTTTAATTTCTTCTCTTTTAAAAGACGCTATTAAGAAAAAGAAAAGATAAGGAGATACCATTTGCATATTATATTTTTAAACTATTCCAATTTAATAATAAAAGCAACCCAATGGATAAAAGATTTTAATAGAGATTTCTCTAAGAGAAGCACAAAAGATAATCAGTCTCATTACCATTGAGAAAATGAAAATCATAATCCCTGCACAGCCACTAGACTAACTATTCCCAAGAACACAGACAGACCAAATCAAATGTAAGTGAGACTGTACCCAAATTGAGAACCTTGTACATCACTGTTGCGAGAGGTGTGATGTAAAGTGGAAAACAGCTTGTAGTTTATTAAAATTCAACATAATGTATCACTGACCTAATGGTTCCACTCTTAGATGTCTACCCAAGAGAAATAAAACAAGCTCACACAGAGACTTAGATGTAGTTGTTCATAGCAATATCATTGATCATACACAAAAAATGAAGAGAGTTCAAATGAAGATCAACTGGTAAATAGATATAGAAAATGTGGTACAGCCATTTAACAAAACACTATTCAGCTCTAAGAACTTACAATCTGGGCCTTTACAGAAAATGTTTGCACCTTAGCTCAAGAGTCCTCTACTTTGATGGCTCCTCCCTTCTCCACATAGCCTCAGCTTCCGGTATCCTCACCCTGCCTGGTTTTGTCACAACGTGGCTTCTGGGCTGCAACTACTTTTCCAAGCCCGTGCTTAGGTCACATTAGTTAGTGGCCTCCAGGCTTGGGCACAACACATGGCCAATCCATAATCCTTGCAAGAATAGATACAGATTTTGTTTGTTTGATGTGTAAAGAAACTGATGTGCCTTTGAATTGAGATAAATGAGAAATTTTATGTGTCAAAAGTAATGCTTTGAAAAAAAATTTTTTTTAATTTAAAAAAGTAATGCTTTGTTATGTGTTAAAAATTTTATGTGTTAAAAGTACATTGGGGCTGAGCCCCGGTGGTGTAGTGGTTGTGCGCGGGACTGTGGCCCACTGGGATGGAGGTTCAATTCCAGCTCACAGGAGCAAAGATTGGGCCTCCTACTCCCACCACCAGAGGGCAGTGATGTCTAAAATAAAAAAGTAGGGCTGAGCCCCGGTGGCGTAGTGGTTGTGTGCGGGACTGCGGCCCACTGGGATGGAGGTTCGATTCCAGCTCCACGGAGCAATGTCTGGGCCTCCTACTCGCACCACCTGAGGGCAGTGATGCCCAAAAAACAAAAACAAAACCAAAAAAAAAGTACATTGGACAGTGTACAAAATGAAAATGTAATAACAATTTGTAAATTATTAGGGGCTCATGGGGGAGGAGGAAGAGGGGGAATATGGGGAGCTGGAATTTTAAAAAAAGAACTAGAGGAAAGGGGAAAAGAGAAACTTATACCAAGGGCTCAAGTAAAAAATATTTGGAAATGAATATAGCAACATGTGTACAAGTATGCTTAATACAAATGATGTATTGAATGTTATAAGAGCTATAAGAGCCCCCAATAAAATCTATATTTAAAAACAAAAGTAATGCTCAAAGTAGGACCTCATAGGAATTACGTAGCCTCACTTAAGGCAACAGATCTTGTATACTACCTGTATGTGTATTTACAGGGTTAATGCCTCTGGGCAGTCAGGAGTCTTCAGACAGTCTGGCAGCAGAGATTGTTACACCGGAAATTAGGTAAGTAGATCATAATGTTTGTAGTCATTCTGCACAGTATTCTTCAACAGTTACATCTTCATACAATGTCATCTCTGACCTCTGCAGTGAATGAATCGCAAAATCTGTGTGACTGTTGCTTTTAAAGATGCTCTGGTTGCGTGGTGGGTTATACACTGGGCTGCTAGCCTCAAGGTCAGCAGTTCAGACATTCCAGCTGCCCCGTGAGAGAAAGATGAGCTTGCTGCTCCCAGATGTACAGCCTCAAACCCAAAGGGTCAGTTCTCCTATTGGGTCACCATAAGTTGAAATTGACTCAATGACAATGTATTTTGTTTTGTTTCTGTTTTGTTTTGCTTTTATCATCTCTCAGTGTAAACTTTAGACATAGAGGCTGCACAGTAGCCCTGCTCTGAAATATAAAGCTTTGCGTTGTGCATAGCTTGAAGGCAGCCTTCAAGGCAGCCAAATGACCAAATGATTGGTCATTTCAGTGCAAGAAATCACATGTTCTGGGAAAAATAATTGACAAATAAATGAATGTGCTTAAAGCTTAAATGTTTAAATCAGAAAGGAAGCAGAACTTTAAACTCTCCTTTACAAACCAGGATATCGGGAGAGTCTATTATCTTCAGATTATGTGTTCTAAAAGGAAGGTATTGCATACTTAAAACCTGAAATTTAATGTCTTAGCCAGTAACAATAGGAGCTGAATTCTCTTAGGCATTATTTTTCACTTCCACTGTTAAGTATTAAGTTTTTTAATCGTGAATAGCTGGATTTTGATAACCATATTGTATTCATGTGCCAGATAATTCTTTTTTATTTTGATTCTTCAGGGAGAAACTTATACGTCTTCAGCATGAGAATAAGATGTTAAAGCTTAACCAGGAGGGTTCAGACAATGAAAAAATTGCTTTATTGCAGAGCCTCTTAGATGATGCAAATCTACGAAAAAATGAACTGGAGACAGAGAATAGGTAGGAGCCATGCTTTCCCTATTTGCTGTGATTTTTAATTTCTTGAAATTAAAGCATGGATTATATGAGGGGGTATCAAAAGAAATCCAGTTATTTTATTTCTCTTTTTTTCCCCCAAAGCTATGTATTTAATTTTCTTTTTTTTAACAAATCAACCTATCACCTTCAAAGTACTCTCCTTTTCATGTAGTTTATTTGTCAAATCTTTGATTTCATTCTTTGAAACATTTTTCAAACTCATCTATTTGGATGGCTCCTCCCTCATTCTTTTTCTTCACCTCTTCTGCATCCTCAAATCGCTGTCCTTTCATGTCTCTCTGTATTCGAGGAAATAAAAAGAAGTTGCACTGAGTTAAGGTCAGGTGAGTAAGATGCCTGGAGCAAGAAAGGCATGTTGCTTTTTGCCAAAAACAAGCACACGGAGATGGCAGTGCAAGCAGGTGCATTCTTGTGGTGGCAAAAATCCTCCATCTGCCACAAAGCAGGCCTTTTTTGTTGCATACTGTGACACTATCTTTTCAGAATCTCTAAATAGAAAGCTTAATTAACAGTCTGACCTGCTGAAACACACTACGGGTTGACATTTTCATTCAGGAATTTGACGGACATCCAGAATGAGGTTTGTCATCAATTGACATTTCACCTTTTTTGAAATGAGAAAAATCACTTGTACAATTGAGTTTTTCCCATAGTGCTGTTCTTGTAAACTGTGTTCAACATCACAAGCTTTTGAGACATTTTTTCCAAGCAGGAAGCAAAGTTTGATAGGTACACATTATTCTTTTAAATTGACCATTAAAATAGGCAAGGTTTGAGCAAAGCTCTTTTATGGAAAAATTCACTGTGACCAGAGAAAACCTTCCCAGGCAACATAGCACTGGGTGTACTAACTTAGAACAAGTTGCTTTATGCAAAAAATCTCTGCCCGGGGGAGCTGTTTTCCACTTTTTTGTTTGTTTGGCAACAATATGCTATTCCATTTCCCTATAAAAGTATTTTATCCACATTGATACCCCACCCCCCAAAAAAAGTTCGTTTCTTTTATAAGCTTAGGATCCAAATTTCTTGAGGCATCTGTTTTATAGACATAATCTCAGATATAGTGCTTCTGTCCTTTCTTCTAGTTGGTCTTGCCTGGGGCTTTAGAAGCTTACAGCCCACCATTCAAGACCTACCACTTGATCTCCATTTGCCAGGAGCAATAGAGGAAGACGTAGAATCAGGAATAGGAGGAGAAAATGGAATGTGCCAGGAAACCAGAAGAACTGGATGGTGCTTGGCTACTATTAAACTTTTGATCAAAGTTTCTATAGCATAATCCTGATACAAAAAGGAGAACTACAGGACAGAATTTCAGAATTTAATAGGCTCTCGCTTTTCTGGAGCATGAAGAGTAACAACCCCTAAAGTCTTATTAAAATCAAATAGTCGGTTAGCTAAATTAGTAAAAACTAACTGCTTGGAGCATTTTGCTTTTATTTATGTGGGATGAAATTGATAATAGCAACTAGGAGGATTAGGCAGAAGCCTTACGGGCAGTGAGTTTAATGTTAATGGGGAGCACAAGACCAAAAAGAGGGTGAGAATGGCTATACAACTCGAACATAATCACTGTCATGAAATGGGGTGCCTATTCATAGAAATTGTTGAGTTGGCATGTTTTCTGGTATGCATATTCTCAACAACATTAAAAAAAGATTGTTTGGAAAAATGCAGAACAAAAGAATACTCAATCCATTTTCTGATTTTTGGACAGACTTGTCAAAAGCACTGCATGCCTTTTTAGCATCAACATGATACCAATGCCCTGCTTAATTTTCATTTTATTTTTTGTTTTGTTTTCGTTTTGGGGCATCACTGCCCTCTGGTGGTCGTGAGCGCAACCCAGCACTGCTCCTGAGAGCCGCAGCTGGATTTGAACTGCCAAACCCGCGGGCCACAGTCCCGCACTTAACCAATTACACCACCGGGGCTCAGCCAAATTTTCATTTTCTATTCACTAATTAAAGCCAAAGTATTTTTAAATATCTGACCTCTAGTTCACAAAATCTTTCACAACAAAATAATCTCATAGTCATCCTCAGGTTAATAGAGTGTCCCCCATTTAATGGGTGAAAGTTTTGAAGGAATTATTAATATGGAGGAGCAGTATGATCCATCAAAATTGAATTGACAGAGCATTTGTTCTGACCTGTTGTTTCTATAAGGAATTCATGGTTCTTACAGTTGGAATTTAGAATCTACAATTGCTTTTCCACTTGTAAGTTTTCAACATATTATGTAATCAATCAAAGTCAGTAACTTTAACAGCAGTAAATTAATCTGACACTGCTTACTCTTTATTGTGTTGTGAGTCTTTTGGTTCCACCCTCCCCCCCCCCTTTTTTTTAATAAGAATCTTATGATAGCAAACATATGGTGTCTTTTTCTTGGAGCTGTAATATTTTGTCATGCTTTAGGAATTTGGCAGTTTTATTACAGTTTCATAGTGTGTCTAGTACTGTATCTTGTCAGTTTATTGTGCCTTATGGATTAGGCATTTCCCAGGTGTGAGTCAATATGTCAATTTATATTTCCTACTTTTTTCTTTAGCTTCTTTTTATATATGCTGAAGTACGATCAGCAAACACTATAAATCACTGTAAACACCAAGATGGTAATTAAAAACAATTAAGCAGAAGCAGAAGAAGAATATATCATCTCTTAAGAACATAAATAATGATTTAAAAGAAAAAAAAACATTTAAACTGGAAAACGAGAAGGTGGAGAAAAGTTTTGTGTAGGAAACATGTAGTAATCATAGAATCCGAGTGGTAGAAGCCGTCTTGGGGTCATCTCACTAATCTTTTATATAGAGATCATTTTATTGGGGACTCTAACAGCTCTTATGACAATCCATATATCAGTTGTATCACTCATATTTGTACAGATGCTGCCATCATTATTTTCTAAACATTTACTTTCTATTTGAGTCCTTGGTATCAGCTCCTCTTTTTACCCCTTCTACATCCCTCCCAACTTGATAAATTATAAATTATTAATTACTTTTATATCTTATACTGACCACTGCCTTCCTTCCCCCACAGTTTCTTCCCCCTCCTCTTTCCACCTTCCTCCTATGCTCATGATATCACTGCTCCTATTTCTGTCCCTGACGGGTTTATCTGACCTGGATTCCCTGTGTGTCCTGAGGTCTTATCTGTACCTGTGTACATGTTCCAGTCTAGCCCACAGGGAAAGGCAGGATTAGAGTCATGATAGTGGGGAGAGAGGAAGCCTTAAGGAATCAGAGGAATCGTGGGTGTTTCATTGGTGCTACACTTCACCCTCGTTGACTCATCCCTTTCTTGTGACCCTTCTGTGAGGAGATGTCACATTTTCTACCAATGGGTTTTCTGTCTCTGCTCCAACCCCCCTCATTCTCAACAGTATGTTTTTTGTTGGCTTGTTTGTGGTCTTCTGATGCCTCTTAGGTGATCTCATCAGTGCTTCATGATCACACAGGCTTCTTCCATGTTGGCTTATTGCTTCTCTGCTAGATGGTTGTTTGTTTAATTTCAAGCCTTTAAGACCCCCAGACGCTATATCTTTTGATAGCTGGGCACCATTAACTTTCTTCACCACATTTGTTTGGCACCCATTTTGTCTTCAGTAAACGTGCTGCGTGGGCGAGCATCACAGAATGCCAGGATGTTAAAACTAAGTATTCTTGCAGAGGGAGGTCTTGAGTAGAAGCCCAAATTCTGTCCACTTCCTCAATGTATTGCCATATAAATATATGTACACAAGCCAATACCTCTACTTTTATGAATTAATATATTTACATACGTCCACAACTGTGTTTATACCTTTCTCCACAGCTTTGCTTCGTAGATCATTCCTGTATTTCCTTTTACTTTCCTCCTTTCCCACCATCATGCTCTCCCTTCTTCTGTCCTAAGCTATGTTTAACCATTTTAATCAGGAAAGCTTTCTTCATATCTTAATTTTTTTTATTCGAGTTAGAAAAGCATTCACCAAAAATAATAATAAATGATTTTTTAAAAACATTCACAACTTATTTTTATGTCTTTGAAAATGTAGATTAATTCATAGTTTTCATGATTGTAATTTAATTGCTCTTCCCAGAAACAGTAGTTGCCATTTATACAGTATTCTAATAAGCAAGGGCCCACCACCTGCCACATTCCTGCATCAGTTGACATCTGTTTCCAAAAGTTTAGTTTTGTGTTTGGTTGTTTAATTACTACACTGAATGATGTACCTTAAGATGGTGGCCATTTGTAATCTAGAACAATAATGTTAACCGCTGATCTTTGGGTGCTCCTGTGTGTTCCCAACAGGGAGCTGATTTATCTTGCTCACACTGTGAGTGGGGAGGAACCATGGGCTCTGAGGCAGGCTACCTGACTCCACAGTCTCTGTGTCCAACATAGACTCTTTTTCTGGTCAGTTAGCTTCTGCGACATTTGTGGAAGCTTTGTTTATTTTGTTTTTTCTTACCTTCCTCTTAACCATTTCAGTCCGGAAAGCTTGCAGTCCGGAAATGTGTCAGGTCTAAATATTTTCTTAGGTGAACTACCTTAAATTTCTTCTTCCCTAGCTTTGTAGGTATGTTCACATTGCATTGTTTCTAGCGTCATCTCAGTGTTACTGCCCTGATCTCAGTCTTCTCACGGCCTAGCCTTAAATGCAATTTGCTTATCACCCAGATGCCATCTGTTAAAAGCAAAGGTTGGTAGAAGATCTCCAAAGTCTTCCCTGTTAGTTTTCCAATAAGTTAGTACTATTTTTATCTGGAATACTGATTGCGGAGCCATATCAGACTGATCCAGGGAGCTTTCTCAGAGCATGTAATATGAGCTTGTCCCTTCCTCTCTCAGAGTACACCATAATCTCACATTCACCCTCCCCCTAGGTCCCTGTTGAATTCAGTAATTAAACGGATTACATTGTTAAATAACTAAACTCGTCAAGGAGGAAGGTAGAGGTAATTCCATTTATAAGATTGCTTTCCTGTGCTCAACACTTGGCTAGATATGTTAGTACATGACTTCACTTAACCAGTCCCACGAAATAGACATCATAGTCATTTGTTTTGTATATTAATTTTTTTCATACCTCTGTAGATATATTTGTGTAGTTGAAATAAACAGCTTAGAGACTATATCTGACCTCCTCTGGCTTCCCTATTGCCAAGAGGCAGAGGTCAGACCTGCCTCTGTCCTCCATCCTTCTGTACCTATTCTAGGGCGACCCATCTCAGTCAGTCATTGCAATGGCCTCACAGACAATACTCGCAATTATACGAGTTTATTTAGGAAGCGTGTAGCTTATCACAAACAATAAGGATATGGTCATTGGTCACAGCAGCAGGGCTCTTTGAGCCAGTAACTGGTCTCTTATCCTCAGCCACAGGGCTCCTTGGCCCCTGCCTCTTTGGAGCGGAAAGCCAGGCTTTGCTCTGTTTCACAGCCCCATCCATAGTCTCAGCGCCGCTCCGCTTGCTCCAGCTCAGAGTCTCCACTGCCACAGGCCCTGCCCCGCTGGTCTCCACTTCAGACAGATATCTTGACAATGCTCTTTTGAATATATATTGCTCTTGACTTTTTCTCACTTGGTCCAAGATGGCTCTTATTATACACACAGGAATGGCTTTGATGGAGGTGTCATTTTAAAAGTCTTAGTACACTATACTCCAAAGGAAACAAAGTATGGTGATTAAGTCATACCCTCCAGGAGAGTATAACAATATATCCCACTTTAATCTTGTAATAGAGAATGTGCCCCCCCAATGTAATATCCAGAATATATCACATAAGGAATTATGGCTAGAAGGCCCATGTCCATTGACCACATCTCAGTAGCTCACATACATAATACTTTAACAGTCATATTAATATGCTTGCTTGTCCATTCTTTATTTGCTCGACATTTATTTTCAAATCCTCCAAAGGAACATCATGGTGCAGGCTGTGTTTATGATATACAATGGCTTCTACCTAGTAGGCTTGTGATATTATTTCACTAATCTTTTAAAAAAAAGTTAAAGTGAAGAGTTGAAATAATTTTATTGATGTGCATGGGTTTGGATTTATGGCAGGTCCGATCTCATGGGCCTTTCATGGTGTCCCATGCCAAAACAAACTCTCACCCTGAACCAACCATTGCCTGGCTTTGCCCCATGGGCTTCAGGCACTGAAGTGAGTTGCACAGTAAAAAAAAAAAAGAAAGAATTTTATTGGTTTTGGTACTTATTTTCATGTTACCTTCAGATAAGATTGAACAGTGTTTACAGCATCACTAGTTGCTTAGTTACCAAATGCTACTATAACAGAAATGTTACAAGTGGATGAATTTAAAAGCCAACTTTATCATCTCTCAGTTTAGGAGACTAGAAATCCAAATTCAAAGAACTAGATCTTGGGGAGGCATTTCTCTTTCTCTACCTTACAGTTCAGGAGGAAGGTTTTTGTTTCCTTTCAGCAGCTGTACATCAGCATTTCTTGAAGATCTCCCCATGTCTTACTGTCATTCTCTCTCTGGGCGTAGGAAGTTCTTAGCATAGAGATGTTTCATCCAAAGGATACACTCCAGTTAGGAGGTGTCTCTTTCTCTTTTTAATGCTCTCTCCTTTGATCTCTTAAAAGATAAAAGGGGTTACGTGCAGTCATTGTCTTTTCCACTTACTATCACATTCTATAAAATGTCATTAATGCTTGTGGCATGTATGAGCTCTCAAATCTCTTCTGTCCAACTCAGATGTCTCTGTGCTTCATATTCAGAGATCTAGCTGCTTAACAGACTTTACACACTTTGCTTCACAGATGTCCACACACTTTATTTTCAACAAATATAAAATCACATTCTTTATTTTCTATGAAGTGTTATTTTCGATCCCTCCTGTTCTCTAAGCAACTCCCATTTAGCTCTTTCTCAGGCATAATTAAGAGCAGTCATTGTGATAGCCTCTTACCTGATCTTCCCACTTCCAATTTGATCTTTTTTGTTTTGTTTTTTGTTTTTTTGGGGGGCATCATGGCTCTCTGATGGTGGGAGTAGGAGGCCCAGTCCCACTGCTGGAACTGAACCTCCGTCCCAGTGGGCCGCAGTCCCGCGCACAACCACTACGCCACCGGGGCTCAGCCCTCAATTTGATATATTTTTTTTTTTTGGCATCACTGCTCTCCGGTGTCAATTTGATCTTTTTAATAATATCTTCTACTCTAAAATCAACTTAAATCTTTCTGAAATGCTGTATGGTTTTAGTTCCTATTTTAGTAATAATTCCATGCTCCATCATAACGACCTATAAAGAATCTGTGAAGAGAGAGCTCTGGAATTGGTGTTATTGAAGGCTGGCTGGCTATCAGTTCATTTGCATGTTGCACAAGGTGGTGCCTTTCTCCTCCAGCCAGTCTCCCCCTCCTAAGCTACTCTTTAGCCATGTCATTTCTGAGCTTATCGCACCTTCTCATTTTACTGTGCATTTTGTGCCAGTTGAAATCTATCTTGAATTCCCATTCCATTCTTAACCTCAAGAGGTATTTTATTTATCATTGTAGTCACAACTGAAGCCTGTCTTAAATCAGGTACAGTCTTTACTTCTCCTAACACCCATCATTGCTTTTGTACACACCTGTATATGCATGCTATGTTGAAGCATTAATCTGGTTGTATTTTTAACCTTTTCATTGGACTGCAAGAGCCCGTGAGTGCAGAAATCTTTTGTCCTCAGTGCTGAATGTAGTGCCTGTCTTCATAAACTTATACGGATATGAAATTCTGTAAATTTGTATGCCTATGTAAACTTTGTATGCCTGGTAAAAAGGCCTCCACTAAAAATGAAATTAGAATGCATAGTTAGAAATTTCAACACTCAAAAAAATAATTAGAAATTTAAGTGTGAGCTTCTTTTACTAATTATACTATATCCCTAGAAAATACAAGGGAAGGTTTTAAGTTAGCATTTGGAAAATTAATGCACATTTGATTTCTAGGCTGGTGAATCAAAGACTTCTGGAAGTACAATCCCAAGTTGAAGAATTGCAAAAATCTCTACAGGATCAAGGCTCAAAAGCAGAAGATGTAAGTTTTAATGCGTACTAATCTCAGCCCAACAATTTCATTGTGTTGGAAAAAGCTCTGTTACTTTTTATTTGGTGGGCTTTATCAAAATAATTTATAACCATATGGTTTAGAGAAGAGGAGCATGTGTTTTCTTACTGACTTTCCTTATCAAAGGACCAGATAATACTTTATTATCTCTTCCATATTCACTCTGCTAGAAATTAGAATTTCATTATTTGCTTTCAACTAGGGAATTAATTGTTGCTCTATGTCTTAAATATATACCCTCAATTGAATATTCAAAGATGAAATATGGGTTTATCTTATAGTACTTCCCACAGCTACCCCCCAAAACTGCTTTTAGAAACTTAAATTTTTAATGTAAAATTGATCATTAAAACTGTATTATGTCGGGCTGAGCCCCAGTGGCGTAGTGGTTGTGCGCGGGACTGCAGCGCCCACTGGGATGGAGGTTCAATTCCAGCTCCACAGAGCAAAGGCTGGGCCTCCTACTCCCACCACCTGAGGGCAGTGGTGCCCCCCCCCAAAAAAAAAAAAATATATATATATTATGTCATTCCTGGAATCCTCCTGTCTCTAAATTTCTGAATCCCTCTATTATTTCTAAATTCAGCTATCCGTTCTCTGACCTTTATTTAGATTCCTTTAATATGCTGCACACCCTCGTTATAACCCTGCCTGTTTAACTAGCACACACATTAATATCTTAGAGTCTCTTAACTTCAGATGTTGTCCATCCTCTCTGCATGCCACCACCCTGCACACCCCCACCCCCCCCAAGCCCACTCACTGCCTTCCAGTGGATTCTAACTCACGGTGACCCTCTACAACCAAGTGGGGATGCCTGGCAGGGTTTCCAAAACTGGAGTCTTGAGGACGCCAAATGCCTTGACTTCCTCCCATGGAGTTCGTGTGAGCTGCCAGCCGTTTCATTAGCTGCCTGGTGTGTGCCCACGGTGCCACCAGGTTCCTCAGCACATAGTAGCCAATCCGTTTTTGATGACAGTATAAATAATTCATACTTTTATCAGCATAAAAAATTACATTTAGTGAACCGTGGGACTTGAGACTTGAGACATGGGAGGGTAAAAAGAGGAGCTGATACCAAGGGCTCAAATAGAAGGAAAATTTTTGGAAATGATGATGGCAAATTGCATTATGGATTGTTAAAAGCTCTGTAAGAGGGCCCCAAAAAATTACAATTAAAAAATAATAATAGAATTTTTCCACACACACAAAAAACAACCCTGTGAAAGTGAAAAAATAGTGCAAAAAGGTAGACAGAATACATTTTAGTGACTTGTCTTTGTTGCAGCTAGTTGATTTGTTTTTCCCGCGGTCAGCTAGTATAATCTGGCTCTAGAAGTGTATCTGTTGTTTCCAGCCACAGTCATTTAAGGAATCAGCTTCAAAATTAGGTGTATATACAAAGTGATAACATTGGAATCTAACTTTATCAGTAGTGTAACAGTGTAAAAACGAAATCAATGAAAGGATAGTATATAAGTTTACAAAGGGGTTTCAAAAAGTGCATAAAAAATGGAATTTAACAATAATGAATTTTTTCATGCATTTTTTAAACCCCTCTCATATCACCTAAGAATGTTAACATTTAAAATGCATATTACTGGGCTGAGCCCCGGTGGCGTAAGTGGTTGAGTGCGAGACTGTGGCCCGCAGACTTGGCGGTTCAAATCCAGCAGTGGCTCTCCGAAGTAGCGCTGGGTAGCTCTCATGACCACCAGAAGGCAGTGATGCCCAAAAATCAAAATAAAATGCATATTACTCAATTAACTTTTTCAGCCTTAAATGTATATGTAGTTTACGTTGGCAGCATGCTTTTCATTCTAAGATAGGGGTTTGAGTTTATCCCTTAATTAATCTAATCCCTTCTTAGGTTCCCAGGTTAAAGATTATATTTTTCCCAACATGTAAGTTTTATTATTCCCTATGACAACAAAACTTGTTTAAAAGGTCGTGGTTAACTTTAATCATAGTTTGATGTAAAAGCATAGATCCAAGGAGATGAAACAAACCACCATTCATGTACTAAATGTGATTAAGCCTAAGTAATAACACCATAGAGGTGAACCAGAGAGGATTTCTAACTCCTGCTCGCTGCTATGGTGTCGGCCTGATTCACAGGCTCCCACAGGACAGTACGGTTCGCAAGGCCGTCAATTGTAAGCAAACTGGCTGCTGCAGTTTTCTTCTTCTCAGGAGCACCTGGTTGACTCAAACCGCCAACCTTGCGAGCAGCAGCTAAGCAATAAACCACTGTGCTACCAAGGTTCCTTGTGATCTTTATGTGGACAGGACTCAGATAAAAAGCTTTCCTTATTCTGAAGTCACCCGATGGCATATAGAAATACGTGTATTTTTTTATGCTTTCGCCTTATGTTTCTTGTTCACTAACATACAGCATTGCATCTCAGGACTATGCAATACATAAAACAACCTGTAAAATGTTCGATTCCCTTTGAAGAAGGATGACAGAATCTCCCACTATTTCTTTTAACAAAAGTCACAATCCTGTGATGCCCACACACAAAAAAAGGCACAGTCCTTTCATTTGCCCTTAAACCTTTAGTGTAGCATGGTTTGCACACTGTTATTATTCTTATATCATTTGTTGATAGCCAGAAAGCAGAAAAGCACTGTTATATCCAGTCATATGGATAATTTGAACTAGCCACAGTATATAAATCTCCAGGGAACAGCACAGAATGAGGAAATCATAGAAGAAAGAAAGATGTGCATTTCTGAGAGAAAAATTTTAAAACATATCTTTTACTTCTGTTCACGGATTACTAAATCGTTTCTTCTATTGCCTGCTATTGGCTTTGTACTAATAATGTGCTCTCTTGTCTTTTGGCATGGTTTCTGCTCAAGGCTATTGTAAGTACCGCTACATTTCTCTCTATATATTTCTATGTATCGAGCACCCTTTTGTTCAGTTTTTTATTTGCATATTATCTGCCTTCATAAGTGATGGTATTGACATTTTAAATGAAGACAATATTGTACAATAGTAGTTTACAATATTACTGTTGAGGTTTATGACCTTTACTTTTAAGATACCTAGACTATCACAAACTTAAAAATTTGGAGCAAACCAGACCACAGTGTTTCAAATTGAATATTTAGATTTCTCATTTCTGAGTATTTTATAGTGCTTGCTATCACTCACAGGCTGCTCTCTCGCTTATCAAAAAGAATTATACTTATAGTGTGTGTTTAGAGTTCTTTAGCCAGGAATATTACTGAGTTCTCAAGCAAGTACTACTTTACTCTTTAGTTTTTTCATAATTAACTGATAGTTATGATGGTAAGTAATAAACATTTCCATTTTCCATTTTCAGTCAATTCTTCTTAAAAAGAAGCTTGAAGAGCATCTGTAAGTACAAAAGAGATGGTGACATGTTCTTAGATGAGCTGGTAGAGCATACATGCTTTATACTAGGGCAGAGGCCTGCAAACTCCTGAGACTGAATTGCCAATCCTGTCCCCCTTAACCACTTTAAAATCACTTACGAGCTTTAGATATGTTTTTCCAAACAATTGAAATCACCGTGATCTGAAATAATAACCTTCAAATGTTTTCCATGTTACTTCAGAGCCTCACGTTCACACTGAAAGAGCCACAGTTTACCGACCACTGGCCTAGGGGGCTACTGAGTTGAACTTTTTTCTATATGAAAATAAGATTTAGGGGCTGAGCCCCAGTGGCGTAGTGGTTGTGCACGGGACTGCAGCCCACTGGGGCGGAGGTTCAATTCCAACAGTGGGGCTGGGCCTCCTATTCCTACCACCGGAGAGCAGTGATGCCCCCCCTCCCAAAAAAAGAAAAGAAGATTTAGAAAACTTTCCTTATTCGGAAGTCTCCAAATGACTGAAAGCAATAAATAGTATGGTACAAGACATATGATTCTGTCCCCCACTTTATTGTAATGACACGGATGGGTGTGACACTTGAATATATGCAAATTATAAAATATATCTCCGTTTCTGAAAGTAAGTAAATCGTTATGTCTCAAAGGGTGGTTTCTGTCTCAGGTCCTTGAATGGCCCCTTTAGAACTATTTCCTCATCCTCATCATGGCATTGATAATAATAGGGAAACGTTTGAAACCTTCTAGATCAGAGATCAGCCAGCTTTTTCTGTAAAGAGCCAGATTATCATTATTTTGGCTTTTGCAAGCTATAATCTTGGTCACAACCTTGAAACTGCAGTTGCAGCATGAAAACAGCTTGAGGTAATGCATTACTAAAGGGTGTGACTGTGCTCCAGTAAACTTGACTCACAAAAACAAACTGCAGGCTAGATTTGGCACACAGACTGCATTCGATGACCCCTCCCTAGAATTTGGCCAGTTTGAACTTCCTTTTTAGATAAAAACATTATTCTAATGATTGGCAACAGTAGATGGTCAAGATTTCCTCGAATTACAGAAATCTCTGAGCAGGACTTCTTAATCTAAATTACTAAACAATTTGAAAAGTAGACATTTGTTTTCTCACCCATGTTTTTCAGAAGTTGTCTGTGTTAGACATCTTAATGTTTCTTGCACTAAGTCCTTCTTGTGACTGGTCAGCATCTCTTGCAGACAGTGCCGGCTGGACAGCCGGTGGAGTGCTGGCTACAGGGTTCCACTCTGTTAAAGCAACCCCACAGAGGTGCTTTGGATTTATCGATCCATGGCTGAAAGCAAAGGCTGTGTGGTTTGTGGCAGTTTACCTCATGCTTTAAAAAACTTTTTTTTTTAACATGGGTCTAGTGAAGACCTCTTAGTATTGAGATTTGCTGACCTAGCCTAACAGAGTCCAAATTTATAATACGCTAGAAAAGTAGAAAGTGTTCCCTCCCAGACTTTGTGAGTTCATCTAAAATGAAAAGTTAATATTTGTTTGTTTCCCTTTCATTTTCCATTCAAAGTTGAATTTCAGTTTTCATAAATCTGCACCAACCATTTTTCTGTATTTGGTGACATCTACTCCATACTTACCAACGATCTCATTATCCAGTGTTTTGCTTTTGCCACAGTAGTAAAACGTGTATGGTCTATTTCTTTTGCACATTAACAAGGTACATCAGGCAGTACCCAATGCTCAGTGGTGAGGGGAGAATATTGCTGGCTGTGATGGATAAGGTCATGTGTCAGCTTGACCGGCCTTTGAATCTCAGTAGTTTGGCAAGTATGAAGTGATAGGATTTATCGGTCATGTAACAAGACTGATTGTGTGATCTGATATGGTAATCTTCCATTTTGGTGACATCCATTTCACAGAACAGCCTACTCTCTGGAATACAGCCATGTCAATGAGTGAGGAGTGGGTGTATTGACGACATGTTTCTCGCTTCTATCCCTTCATTTTTCAGAATGCCACCCTAAATGTTATGTAAAAAGAATTGCTTGTACGTACTAATGTTGTTTTATTGGGCAGAAACAACAGAAACAGTAGTAGGTGATGCAGTATTATGTCTTTTGGAACAGAGAGAAGTTGCATGAAGCCAATAATGAGTTGCAGAAGAAGAGGGCCATTATTGAAGATCTTGAACCAAGATTTAATAACAGCTGTAAGTTCTTTGAATTAACGTAGTCTTAAAGTGCAGTGGCCCTATATTACCCTCTTGGTGGAAAGTTTACGTAAAATTGCTTCTTTTAAAAATAGGTCCTACTAGGGCTGAGCCCCAGTGGCGTAAGTGGTTGAGTGCAGGACTGCAGCCTGCGGACTTGGTGGTTCAAATCCAGTGGCAGCTCTCAGGAGCGGCACTGGGTAGCACCCACGACCACCAGAGGCAGAGATGTGCACAAAAATAAACAAACAAACAAATAAAAATAGGTCCTACTATATGTTCTAAAAACTAAATAATTTGACTTATTTAGAGAAAGAGTATATAATTTTTACCTTATTTTGGAAACTTACTGTTTCATGAAATTGGACATAAGTCAGCCAGACCTTACTTCCACTGGTATTTACATCTGTAATATTATTCTATTTCTTCTTGTGAGTGGAAGTGGGGCAGGACATATTTTTGATTTTTATTTATTTATTTTCTGTTGTTTTTGTTTTTGTTTTTTTTTTGGGGGGGGGCATCACTGTTCTCCGGTGGTGGGAGTAGGAGGCCCAGCCCCACTGCTGGAATTGAACCTCCATCCCAGTGGGCCGCAGTCCCGCGCACAACCACTACGCCACCGGGGCTCAGCCCTATTTTTGATTTTTAATGACGGAATCACCCTCCAAAAACAGCTATGAATTTTTATTTTTAGTTGAAACACTTTTAAGGATATTAGCAGTCTTTTTAGAAAATGCTTTTTAAACTGTCATTTACAGCATTAAGAATTGAAGAATTACAAGAAGCTTTGCGGAAGAAAGAAGAGGAAATGAAGCAAATGGAAGAACGATACAAAAAATACTTAGAGAAAGCCAAAAGTGTAAGTATAAATTTGTGGGTACTCCATTCTGCTTTCTGATCGTGTTTTCCTGAAGTCTCAAGATACAGTGCACGCATAGTTTCAAGAACAAAACAAAGAGTCTCAACACATCACTGTGGTCACAGTAGGTTGGCCACCAGCTTGCGACTTACTGCACTGTCAAGAGGAAAAGGTGCCTTTTGCAAGAGAAATAGCCAGCAGGCAACACTTTACCCAATAATTAAAACCCTTGCTATGATGATGGAATAATCAACAGCTTGGGCTCCATTGACAATGTTATCTAACCCAAACCTAATCAGCCTGCTAGACCTACCATCATCCAGTCAGAGGACACATAAGGTTATTGAAACAAATTAAATTATTCCTGGAGGAAAGTACCAGGTAAATCCAAACTTGAGTTAAAGAGCCAGTGTCATGAGAGACAGGACGAGGCAGGGCTATTGGTAGTGGATGCGGGGAGGGTATGTTTCTAATTTAAAAGAGCCCAAGGGGACCCATTGGCCAAATGTAATTATTGACCCATGGATAATTGATTGGCGCCAGAGAGAGTCAGCTATAAAAGACATTCAGAAGACAATTGTGGAATTAAAAGTTTGGACCAAATGATAATTTTATAAAATTGTTCATTTTCTCAAAGATAATAAGTGGTATTTTGACAATGTAGGAAAGTATTTTTATTTCAAAAAGATACATATTGAAGTGTTTAGAGCTTCAGTGTCAAGAAGTTTGCACATCACTTTAAAATGGTTCCCCAAATAAAAGTGTGTGTGTGTGTGTGTGTGTGTGTGTGTTCCAGACCTGGCCACCACAGAGTCGCTTCTGACTCAGAGCAGCCCTAGAGAACAGAGTAGAAGTGGCCCTGTGGGCTTTTAAGACAGTAACTCTTTACAGGTGATTTGAAGCTGCTAAAACTGATATACTTGCCGTTAGTAGCCCACCACATAGCCCTGTATGCCCCCAGGCTCCTGTGGGTGTGTATAGAGAGAAAGAAATCAAACTTGGCAATTGGGGAATCTGAGATAAAAGGTAAACAGGTTGTGTCTGTTCTTTTTGCAGTTTTCGAGAGCCCTGAACAGTTTGATAGTAAAAGTGTTGGGCAGAAAGGGGCAAAAACTTTCTCGGTAGGCCTCAGCTAGAATTGCATCAGATGTCCATGTCTAAACCAAACCCCTGCCAGAAGAGGCAGTAGAACCACCATCAAGGATAGGCTTAAAAAACCGTTCCTGAAGTCCAGGTCTGCTAGAGACTAGCTGAACCGAATTCAGAACTGTGTTAATGAGGAGGCAGAGTGAAATAAATAAGCTATCAATGGTGTTTGCTGTACCCTTATTTATTAATTTACTCCCATTTACCTATTGTAGATTTTCTCAGAACATTAAGGTTGGGCAATATAATATTATTTCATGCATTTAAATTCTAAAGCTTCCTTGTAAAATAGTTGTTGATGCTCATAGGCTTGCCTTTTTTGTGTGCTTTTCTTTTTCTTTTTAAATAACAGCTTCCTTGGATGTTTTATTATTCTTTAAATTCAGAATTTAAGTAAATTAAGTTACATTTATTTCTTTGTGCAGGTTATCCGTACTCTAGATCCTAAACAGAACCAAGGAGCAGCACCAGAGATACAAGCCCTTAAAAACCAACTCCAGGAGCGGGAACGACTGTACTATTCTTTAGAGGTAGTTTCCTCGAGACCAAATAAGCTGTATTTTGATTTTTTACCTTGCAGTTATGTAATAACTTTACCTTTCCTGTTATGTAATTCTATCCATGCATTTAAACTGAATTATAAGTATTTTACACATTCATAATTGTTTTCTGCCTTTTCATATGCTTATTTTTTAGAAAGAATATGAGAAAACACGGAGTCAAAGAGACATGGAGGAGAAATATATTGTTAGTGCCTGGTATAACATGGTAAGAAGATAGCCCTCCTAAACGAATGGCAAAATGTCAGGGCTATATAATGTCTGCTACATCCCCCATACCAAAGAAGTAATTCTGCTAACGGAATCTGATAGTAATTTCTCTCCTACCACTCAACTAACAACACCTTAACGCTGACCTTATGATTAACACAAATAGGAGGTTGATTTTACACAACACTTGATCAGTTTGAACAGCCTCTCGAATTTGACTTGTTGAAAAATAGTTTGCTTTCTGTCCATCAACAAGCCCTTTATCCAATGGGAAAGAGATGTTAGTAATATGTGGAAACACAGATACAGTGACTTGTCTTAGGGGACTATTTCTGTATTCTTTTCAGGAGTGGAACTTCCATTCCTCATAGTGTAGCCATCACACAGGGGTTGAAAAATGTCAGCTAGTTTCTATCAGTGTCAGCCTCAGAACCCCTGAAGGTTTTCAAATTGACTATTTGAGTAGAAAATAATTTAAATATTCTGCAGGGGGGAAAAATGGACCAAGATTCTTGGCCTCTCTTAGACTTTCTGTGTGTGAATAAAAAGATTCTGAAGACTAATGAATCTTCTTTCTAATAAATTTTTCCTGAACTTCTTGTCTTCTTTTTCTGTTTTGTTTGTTTCTTTGGTTTTTGTTCTTACCAACAGCACTTCTTCTGCCTTATCAAAATGGTAGTTGTTTATGACAGGAAACTGGACAAGGTCCCTTTCACAGCCCCTCTGACACTGTAGTTTCTTTTAGACACAATACCATTGTTTAACTGTTAAAATTTCGATTGCTGCTTCTTCAAGGTTATTGCCCCAGGCCATTTAAAAATGTGACCTGATCTTTGTCAAAAATTCATAAGTATGTGGATCTGTCCTGTTCCCATACTTTTTCTGGTCCCCCCTTTTTTTGTGTGTGGGGGGGGGGGAGCATCACTGCTTTCTGATCCTCCTTTAGACATAAACAGGATCAATCCTGGTTGGCACACTGCACTTTAATCCTTATTAGAAAGTTCATACTTCCGCTGAGCCCTGGTGGTGTAGTGGTTGTGCGCAGGACTGCGGCCCACTGGGATGGAGGTTCAATTCCCGCTCACAGGAGCAAAGGCTGGGCCTCCTACTCCCACCACCAGGGCAGTGATGCCTAAAAAAAAAAAAAAAGTTCATACTTCCAATTAATTGTGCTAATGATTTCATCTGTTGTGCTTCCTATGCAACCCTATTTCCTTATTTTGTGACACAATGCTGGAGAGTGATCCTAATTTTCAACTCTTCAGAAAATGAAGGAATACCTGACTCAGTAAGTTATGCTCAGAGACGATAACCAGTCACAGCATCATGCTTACATTCAGAAAGTTCTCTGCCCATCAGACAGCTTACCAGAAGTGAGACAGGGTTCGGAATCTCTCACAACAGCTTGGGTGTCACACACTGACAATTCAGTCTGAAGAATGTGAATAATACGTGAAAGTATAAAGTTAGCATACTTTAAATAAGATGATTATATATACAAGTCATCAAATTAATAGGCAAAGACTTGAGAGGTGCTCCTATATGTTTATTTTACTCAAGTCCTTAGTGTTTTGATTTCAAACTGAGTAAAAGACATGTTCCTGATTTTCTCATTGGGAAAAGGAAGGGATAATCTATATTAAGATAATTTGGATCAGCAGTTCGCAACCTGTGGGTCGCGACGCCTTTGGGAGGCAAATGACCGTTTCACGTGGGTCGCCCAAATTATAACAGTAGTAAAATGACAGTTATGAAGTAGTAACGAAAATAATTTTATGGCTGGAGGTTCATCACAACATGAGGAACTGTATTAATGGGTCCCGACATTAGGAAGGTTGAGAACCACCGATTTAGATCATTTGGTGGGCTGAAATCATATTTCAAATACAAAGCCATGTTTGTGTTTGTCTTTTTTCTTTTCACAGAAACTAGCTAGTGTAGGGAAATTTCTCTTTTTGTATATTTTTATATACTGTGCATTGGACAGTGCTTTGCTTGAGAGCTGTGTCACTTTCTGTGAAATTTGGTCCTACAGGACGGTCTTCCTTTCATGCCTGTTGGGGTTGTTTTTTTAAAACAATTTCATCAACTGTGTTCCTTCCCATCAAATACTTTGTGTTCATTTGTTAGTGAAATTAATCATATCCCTTGCCTTATCAAATGAGTAGGGAAGCTACTTTTTTCATGATCTACTCACCGTCTTGCCTTTTATTTTGTTATGTTTAATTATTGTATTCACTATTATTCCTCCATGGTCAGAGGGAGCATTGAGTACTCTAGGCCCAGCAGCGCCTCCCCCTCCTAGGCCTTCACTTGACCTTTCTCCTGTCTTCAGGAAAGGCTCCCAGCATCTCTGTTGAGCCTTCAGTTTGTGGGCCTTCTGGAACTTCCTTAATTTGTTTGAGAATACAGGTCTGCCAGAGGTGAAGAAAAACAGGGGTATGTATTATATGTAGTGTGGCTTTCCACTTGAAGAAACAATGTGTGCATTTGTGTTTTTCATTTCAAATAAACCCTGTGATTTCCAAAGCCTCAGATGAATCAACTCCTGCTAATCAACTGCACTCGTTGTCTTGGAAAATCACATTTGATTTAGAAGGGGAGTTTGATTAAATATGACTAATGTGTTACACCCCCCTCCCCAAGGGAGGAAAAAAAATCTGTCTTCACTATCTGTTGTTTTGCCTATTATAAATGATGAAAATTTACCCTTAATTTTCCAAAGAAAGATCTGCAACCTAATTGCTGACTAAATGCCTCTGCAAGATAAGACTTTAATCGATACTAAGAAAAATTAATATTCCTAATTGTGTGTGATGAAGCAAAGTGACAAATTCTGCATGATGAAATTTCCCTTTGTGAGAGTGTATTTGGCTATTTTTGTTTTGTTTTGTTTTTTGTTTTTTGGGCATCACCGCTCTCTGGTGGTGGGAGCAGGAGGCCCAGCCCCACTGCTGGAATTGAACCTCCGTCCCAGTGGGCCGCAGTCCCGCGCATAACCACTACACCACCAGGGCTCAGCCCTATTTGGCTGTTTTTTAATTGATGAGTCTTCTTTTCTGTATTCTAGGGAATGTCTCTGCATAAAAAAGCCGCTGAAGATAGACTCACTACTACAGGTTCAGGGCAGTCGTTTCTGGCTAGACAGAGACAAGCAACCAGCACAAGAAGGTCTTATCCTGGCCATGTTCAACCAGCCACCGCAAGGTAGAGAAGTCTTGCCCTTAGAAATAAGCAGGCACCCACATCAAAGCATCCTTCTGTTCCATATAACAACATTTCAGGAAATCCAGCCGGCTTATTTTTCGTCTCCACTTTCTGTGTTCATATTCAGTTGTTCCTCGAGGACTTTTTCTCTTCCTGTATCAATAATGTTTTAGTTTCTTTGTCCTTTATTTTGTAGTCCTTTCAGTTCCTTTTAATGTGCCAAAATTTTTAAATGCCCAATTAAACGTGTTGTATGATAGTGTAATACTTTTCTTTGTATGAAAATGTTTCTTCCCCAATGATGTAGGCTTTGTAATGAATTACATTTTCTGCCAATAATTGATATACAATTTATATTGTTTATTGTGCCTCGGTGTTACCATGCTTTATAAGAATGTCTTTGTTTAAAGGGAATTAATCTTTTTATGATGTACTAATCTGTGTTTTCAATTGTTTTCCAAATGTCCTTGAAGTAACTGGCATACTTACTATATAAAGTGGTTGGCAAAATGCACTTTTTGCAAAGACGTAAATACATTGGCAGAGGTGCTCACATACCATACCTAAAGCACCCTGTAAAATTATTTAGAGGAGGAAAAGTGAGTTTTCACATGGTTTTATAGGAAATTAAATTTGTCCAAAGATTGAAAGACTGTTTTTTAAAACATACAGTCATATAATTTCATTATTTCCTGCTCTTTTGTTTGCTGGCAGAAGTGAATGCATTTGTGAGATTATTTGGGGGAAATTATAGGAAAAAATCAGACAGTGCATTAACTAATATTATTATTATTATTGCTTTTGAATATCACTTAGGAGCTTAGATTCAAATTCTAGCAATGTTGTCTGACATTTATAGTTTTGTTGCCCTCCATAACTAACAGACTTATTTTTCATATATTTACAAGTAATAAATAGGTAGCCTTGCCTTTTGGGCAGTTTCTTTATAGACCTGTGTCTCATTTGCTTTACTTATTTAATACAAACCACTTAATTTCTAAACAATTTCTAATCTTTAACATCTTAATATCAGTCATTAAGATAAATAAGAGACTTCTTGTATTTGAGATCATATGACAGATCTCTTTTACATTTTTATCATAATTAGTCCTTAAATTTGTTACTGAATAGCTTTTCTTGGGTAATCTCATTGCCTCAAAAGTGCTTATATTTATTGACAGGTTGACATTGTAATACACACACACATAGATGAATGGCTGTCAATGATTGTGAAGCACTTTGAATCGGTAAGGTGCTATATAAATGCAAATATTAATTTGAAAATGCCTTCTGCCTAATTTCCATATGACTAAGTATCCAATCCCAAATTATATTAAGTTCTCCTCCAATCATTTTCTTACACCAGTCTATTTTGTGAAAGCAAAAAAATTCCCCTTAATTAGGTTGAATTTTGTTGTTGTTTTCTTTTTTAAACTAAGTCACCTACTAAGAGGATTTTATTTCATGCACTTGCTGTTTGGAACATTAGTTTTTACTTAGGTCCTATATATTAACTGCAACTTAGTAATTTTCAACCAAGCAAATGTAATTAAGAATTTTCAAAAACTGTATCTGATTATTTTATTTGGAATTTTTGTTTTTATTTAGAGTTGACCTAAATACCTGTAGTGCTTTCACTTTTCCTCAAAAACTACTTGAAGAAGGTATTTGAATATGCACAGAAGCAACCCCATGGACTGTTCTGATTTTCTTTTTACATTGAGTGCAGAAGCCTGAGAGTAATAACACTTCTGGCTTGATAATACCACCAAACAGCAAGTATTAGTAATGGAGAGATAGCCACAGGGTTAGAATGCATTGTGGGTGTTCCAGAGGCCACATAAACCTAAACAACTACTGAACTATTTAAGAAGTTCTTATGCCCTGCACTTCACAAATAACATCGAAATTGGACCATGTTAAAGCACATGATCTCCTGAACACTAGCTTTGATCAAATTAAAATTAAGAAATTATCCAAATAATACATATGAAAATAAAAGACTAAGACCATTTGTTAAATGGTTTATATTCCACGAAATCAGAGGTTTTAATTTTCTTCTATGTATTGCCCCTGTCCTGATCTCCTACTACCCACACACCTACCCAGATCTGTTTCTCTTAAGGAGGTGGAAAAGTACCAAGCTTTGAGAATGAGATTTTAATCTTGATTTTCCTTCAGCATTTGTTGCATGCCATTATTTGGGTGTTTGCATTTATAAATTTCGCTCTCCCTTTCTGTTAATATGTCGTTTCGAAGAAGAAATGGTATTTCTAAAGATTCTGTAATGTTTAAACAAAAAAATCTTTTGCAAAAAAAAAAAAAAAACTCATCTGAGTATACTTTGTGTGTAGAATGTCAAGAATAAAATTTAACTGTAATAGTGACAGTTTGTACAGAATAGGTGATATTCCCATTTCTTCAGAAATTATTTTGTGTCCTGAAGTCATAGTAACCCCTTAAGACAAATTGGAACCTAACTCTCCCCTAGGCAGTAATCTTGTCTTCTCCAGAGCAGCTGATGGGTTCAAACCACTGACTTTTTGGTTAATAGCCGGTTGCTTCATCATACACCACTAGGGTTCCAATAATGACTCAAATTTCTCAGGAGGTTTGCTCCTGCCTGCATGGACTATGTAGAAACTTAAGAATATTATAGCTCGGGGCCGGGGGAGGGGGGGAGAGGAGGGATGTGTGAACTATACTATGCTATATTTTCATAAATTCATACAGGGAGAGGGGCTTCAAAAACTCATGAAATTATTCCATTTTCCGGTAAATATTTTGAGCCCCCTGGTATATGTAAGACCATAGTTGGCTGGCACAGTGGAGCTCGCCTGGGCATCAGCAATAGAATGAGTACAGTGCTGCTGCATTAGGTTAGAGTGACCCCATCACTACAGTACCCAAGTCCTTATACAAAAAGCACGACTTGTTTTCATTCTAACCCAGGGTCAGAAGATACAAAGTGAATAACTAAAGAATATTCATACATAGTGTTTATGTTCTGCAGTGTGTATTCAAGAAGTTTGTAATGGCCAAGATATAAATAAACTCGTAAATGTAGTCATTTGCCACATCAAAAAGAATAAATGATGCATTCATTCACATTTCCATAGAACTTGTAAAATCTTGATCATATCTTTTTACTATTTGTCTAATGACTTGATAATGATCAAGAAAAAGGAGTCCCTAAATAAAGAATCCATGCTCCAAAATTAAGATAGATAATCAAGATAGAATTCTATTAGATATCCCCAGTTTAGTAAATTTAGCTTTACTAATAGAATGATTAGATTACAAGGACAATATTGTAGTCTGGCATTTTGTTGAGATTCTATTGTTTTATTTATATGATCCAAATTCTTCAGTACAAAAGTAAGCTCACATTAGCCAATCAAACTAATGAGCTATATATCTCATTAGTTCTTAGAAATGAATGAAAATCCACAGTGAAAATACGTCAGTGGTTAGTGATAATGAAAGATGTATTCACTTGAAGAAAAGGCACATTTTATTTAGGAGCTACTTTACTTGTATTTCTTCTCAGTAGTACTTTATCTTAGTAACTACATAATGGTGTGAAGTATCAGTTGTCTAAGACAGGCGTCCATCTCAGTTTATGATAACACCACATAAAACTTGAAAAAAATATTGTGGAAAAATTTTATTTTAATATAAGAATGATCTTAAAACAAATCACTGAAATTTAAAAATTCTCCTAGTTTTCTGCATCTAATGCCCCATGTGCTCACTTACGGTCTAAGGATGTCTCTGTTCTCTCCATTCGGAGGAGGTGCGTGACCGAGAGCTAGCTAGCTGGCTGTCAAATAGATGTGTTTGTGTTTGATCCTCAGGAGACAGCACAGTGCTTGGCAGCTTGCTCTTTGCTCAGGGCATAAAGGCAAAACACTTTTTATGTTTAGTCAGTAAATTTTGGAGGACCTTTTTTTTTTCATCCTTACACTAGCAAGAGGCTCTCTGCCTGGAAACGGCTGTCGAACTGGTGTAGCACTGCTTCACAGTGAGGCCAGTGTTTCCTCTTGAAGTCGTAGGATAAGACAAAGAATGTGCTGAGCACGAAAAAATGGGATACCAGAATATTTGAAGATTATTTTAGCAAGTTTATGTTTACTTCTTTTTTTTTTTAACTTTTAAAAATTAAAAAAAATAATACCGCTTCTCTGGTCTTTTAGTCCCAACTGTCAAATGGTAGCTGATTTTTTAAATTGTTAAGTCCAATTTCATTACGTTTAAAAGATCTAAAAATAGCTTATTCATTGTCATTGTAGTGATTTAAATATTATATATGAAAGGGTATTCTCATATCTTTTACTTTTTATAAAGCATGTTTAAACAATTGGTATATGTTCCATTTTTTGGAAATTTTGAACATGACATGCAATTTCAGCACAAAAAATGTTCAAAAGCTTAAAACTGAACAGTATTTGAGAAGCCTATAAAAATAATATGCTAATTTTTTGGCATCACTGCCCTCTAGTGGTCGTGAGAGGCTAATTTTTTTTTTTTTAAGAGGGGGAAAGGAGCTTATACCAACGGCTCAAGTAGAAAATATTTGGAAATGAAGATGACAACATGTTACAAATGTGCTTGATACAAAGGATGTATTGAATGTTACAAGAGCTGTAAGAGCCTCCAATAAAATTGTTGAAAAAATAATAATATGCTAATGTCACAGGTAATTTCTACCTTTCTCCGTCCCCCTCAAGTCTTCCCTTTTTTGTGGGGGGAGGGCATCACTGCCCTTTGGTGGGAGTGGGAGGCCCAGCCTTGTTCCTGGAGAGCGGCTGCTGGATTTCAATCAAGTCTTCCTTTTTATAAACTAAAAGACAGTATAAATGTGATGAAATCCATAAAAAAATAATAACTTGTTCTGACAAGAACAAGTTCCTGATTCCTTTTGTTGTTGTTGTCTTAAAAAGCCTTTTATCAATCTACAGAGCCCTGGTGGGCTACCCTTGGACTGTTTACCAAAAGGCCAGTAGTTCAAACATAACTAGCCACTTGGTGGGAGAAAGTCGAGGCATTAGTTAGACTTCCACATGGAATGGCTCCACTCTGTCCCATGGGGCAGCTGTGGGACAGAATCCACTCTGGAAGTGGGCTTGCTTTTGGTTTTGTCAGTCTAATTCACGTGTATTTTTATGAATATAAAAATTGTAAAATTTCCACTGGGATGGAGGTTCGATTCCAGCTCCACGGAGCAAAGGCTGGGCCTCCTACACCCATCACCTGAGGGCAGTGATGCCCCCCCCCCCCAAAAAAAAATTGTAAAATTTAGGCCTGAGCCCTGGTGGTGTAGTGGTTGTACGCAAGACTGTGGCCCACTGGGTTGGAGGTTCAAATCCAGCAGCAAGGCTGGGCCTCCTATTCCTACCACCAGAGAGAAGTGATGCACACCCCCCAAAAAAAAAACAAAAAAAAGAATATAAAAAAATTGTAAAATTTATGTTTAATGTTACCTTGAAACATGCACAATACCTAAAATAGTTGCTGTGGAGGGTCCATAAATGTTTACTAACAAATACATATCAGGAGTTACCTGATGTCTCTAAATGATTTTCTGTGTTATTGTATTTTCTAACAGCATTCTATAAGATTAGGTTTTTTTGCTGTAGAGCACGAGTAGAAATCTATGGAAAGAACAAACAGTTTGTTAAGGAAAATCCATTCCTGGAAAATAGATTGGCTATGGAAAGATTATACAATTAAACCTCACATTGTCTTAGATGTGCCCAACCGTGATATAACATTTATACTAGTTTATGTAATAAATGTTTCAGTATTTACTGCCCAGTTAGTAAAAAAGAGTTGAAAAAAAGTATAATTTATTTTCTAATAGTTTTTTCTTTTACTAGGTAGCTGAGCATACGATACTAACTACATATGTGTATTAGTGTTTTCATTTTGAGAATGTTAACTACCAAATCTAAAGCAACAATTTTAGGCTATGAAGGCTCTGATGACTTAGGTAGAATGACAGATTGGTGGTATCTGAAAATCACATTCAACTTTCCAGCAGTAATGTGGTCTGTTATTTCTTTTAGTTTACAAATGATAGGCTCAACTTGGATATCACTCGGTAGGTTGCACACACAGTTTTGTGAACAGTAAAGGTAAATGCATCTTGAATGATGTCTACTTAGGAGTTTCCAGGAGCCCAGGTGATGGACAGACAGAGAAGGTGGTGCATTGGGCTGCTACCCTCAAGGGTACATCATGATGCATACCATAGTCTCCAGAAGCCGAAGGGGCAGTTCTGTGTCCTGTAGGGTCACCATGGGTTGAATCCACCTGGTGGCAGTGAGTTTGGTTTGTTGTTGTTGTTTCTCAGAGCTTAAAGGAGAAGCTGAATATGAGAAATGCAAGGTCAAACAGAGCTGTCAAGGTCATCTGAGGCTCTCATGGATGAGAGTTCTCAGCAGGGCTTCTCACTTTGAAAATCTCTAAATTAATGAAGGAAAATAATTTAGAAATTATGTTGTAAAATTAATATAAGGCATTTATGTGTTTATTCTTAAATATTTATCCACCTACAGGCAGTGATTACATTTTATACCTTCTGTAGTTTTTTGTGTGTATGTCACTGAGATAAATGTCAATATTGTTTACTGTTCTAATCATCTGTCTTATTTATAGTCTTCTGCAAGATTCAAAGCACTTTACTAATCAATATGAAGTCATTATCCCCTCTCAAACCCCCTACCTTCCTGTGCCATTGCGTTCTAGGTTTATCTTTTTCACTGGGGTTCCATTCTTTAGGGCACTCACTAAAAAAAGAATTAAAGTTGCTTAAATGAATGGGCATTGCGTTTTCTGTCAGGAATCAAAAGTTCTAAATCTAGAAATCTATTTGAAACTGAATTAAGACTCTAGAGCTGGCTGAGCCCTGGTGGCGTAGTGGTTGTGCGCGGGACTGCGGCCCACTGGGATGGAGGTTCAATTCCGGCTCCCAGGAGCAAAGGCTGAGCCTCCTACTCCCACCACCTGAGGACAGTGATGCCTAAAAAAAAAAAAAAAAAGACTCTAGAGCTTTGATTTTTGTCATTTTTGATGACACTTTATTAAAAATCTTTTGTACGATAAAGTTCATGAAAGCTAGCCCTCGTGAAATCCAAGTCTCCTTGAAACCTCTTGTTTTCTAAATTTTCTTAATGAGAACTAAATTGTCTCCCGTTCATCAGAACAAGTTCTTAATTATGCTTTGCCTGCCTCCTAAAATAGAAACTGCAAACTGTTCCTCACGTTAGCCATTTCTTTATCGTCGCCCTTACCTGAAAGCCAGGTTCCAGGAGCTGTGCAGCCAGAGAATCTGAAAAGTGTTAAGAGGTAAGTGATGGAAAAGCAGACTCTAAAGATGCCAGGATGCTATAAAAATATTGTTAGCTCCCATCAGAGGGCAGTGATGCCCCCCCCAAAAAAATATATTGTTAGCTCTACAGCAGATGTGCTTTGTAAATATAATTTTTTTTAAAGTACACATAGCCAAGTTTTCATCTTGTTCTAATGAGGGATGTTCTCAGAAGTCATCAAGATTCTTCCATTTTGCAACTTGAATTTTAAAACACATACACACAAAGAAACACTGTTGCCTCTGTGGATTAGGAAATGGTTTCTAACTGAAAAGTTAGTGGTTTAAACCCACCTGTTCCCATAAAGATTTACAATCTTGAAAACTGTATTTCAAATGATAGTCAAAAAGGACTGAAGTACTTGTTACATAAACGGTGACATGTGATTACTGCCAAAGAATGGAGAGATTTGCTTACACGAACATTCTCTTGGAGTGTCGTGTGGACTTTAGATGAGAAAAAGGCTTGATAATGTGAAAAATGTAGTAACTGCTGGCCTACAGGTCACTTAGAAGAGGGCAACTCTGAAATAGAGAAACTAAACTGACCTTTTAAGCAGAAGAGCCGTTTCATCTTCCCAAAGTGAAATAAAGACACTCACGCCACCCAGGTGGACACACACTGAAGGACAAAATAACATATTTCAGGTTATCTTCCACTAATTGTTGAATGGGCGGATGAAATTAAAAGTTCTTGGGTGTATGCTTTGGGTTGTGACCACTTCTAAAAGTCTTAATCTTCCTTTTCCAATTGTCATCCAGTTGACTCTCTCTCACGGCAACCCTGTGCGTTTTGAAATAGAACTATATAAGGTTTTCTGTCTTTTTTTTTTTTTTAAGGTATCACTGCCCTGGAATGTAAGGTTTTCAATTTCTGATTTTTTTTTTGGAAATAGGTCACCAAGACATTCTCCCAGGGGGCCTGTGGTAGACACAGGGCGCCAATCTTTCAGGTACCTGTTGAATGGATGTGTGAACCAATTGCACTACCCAGGGATTCCCAGTCTTCTTCCAGCTTTCGTTCTAGACAAGAGTACATATCAGACCCGCATCCAATCCAAATAGCTGCCATCTCCATATGACAATAGAAATTTAATTAAGATTAAGTCAAACTAAAAATTCAATTCGTCCATCTCCCTTCCCTCATGTCCAACATTCAGTATGTGGGCAGTGCAGATACAGAGTATTTCTACCTTTGAAAAAATGCTATTTGACAGCGCTCTTAGACCCAAATAGAAAAGGCAAGGGCAGTCAATTAACTTACAACTCTTAGATTTCTACCACCAGAGTTGAAGAAGGCTATTTTTCTTAGAAAAATTCTAATGACTCTTTTTTAAAGATCTTGGGAAAAAATCCAAACCAGTTGTTTTAAGCTAGGAGCCCTGGTGGCAAAGTGGTTACACATGGGACTGCAAACCCAAAGTCAGCAGTTCAAAACCATCAGCTCTTCCACAGAGAAAAAAGGCGGCTTTCTATCGAAAGAGTTAGTCTGAGAGTCCCACAAGGGCGGTTCCACTCTGCCTGACAGGGTCAGTATGAGTCAGAACTGACTCAATGGCAGTGAGTTGGTGAATTTTAAACTATTTTTCAAAATACATTTTAAACAAGCTCTCAGCACTTTATTTTTTTAAGTAATGTACTTAAATCATTTCATAAATCATTGGTATCTTCAGGGTTTTTTAAAGGTCTCTTATTTTTTTTAATGCAGGCTATGTAGTTGTCTAACATCAAGCAGGAACTAATGAATGCTTAACTTATTTTCAAAAAGAAAATGCTAAAGTTTCATCATATTCTACTCTTATGTTACATTTAAATCTATATAAATATAATGAAAGTTGCCAACACTATGTTTTGCTTCTGTTCTTTTAACATTTCTCTCTGAAGTCACATGTGATTATCTTCTACCCCAAAGATAGGTGCAGATCCAAATAATTTTGTTATTTCAGGAGCTTGCTTTTTTTATTAAGTTGGATTATGAATCAAATTAAGCTTCATGTATGCAGTAAATATATGCTATTCCAATGCAAGTAATATTTACTGCTCCAGTTAATGAAAATATCTCTAACATACATTCATTTACTTGGCCTGCTACTTAACATAGCTAAAAGATGCATCTATTTCTTTTTAAATAACTATGAGGGACGAATTATTCGATTGAATCAGTTTGGTGCTTAGTTAGAACTGTTAAACATGGTGATGCTTTCCTTTTAAAATTCAATTAGGCAAGCAACTGACGATGCTGTAAAGTTAAATTCCAAGCAAGTATGTTGACATTCTGATGATTCAAGTATAGATTAGTAAGTGGTGAGATTTGAGTTTTTCCTATTTTCCTTGGTGGCCTAATTCAGTATATGTTCTACAGGGATACATATTCCTTAAGAGAAATGTTCAGTATGCTATTCCTTCAGAGAAATGTTCAGTATGCTTGAAGTAATAGCATTTTAGTATAAATGCTATACAAATGTCAATCAATGATTTGGGGCCTTTTAATAGGAGTCTCGTTTTTTAGTAGCTTTAGTTATGTAGTATTCAAATGCACTAAAATGCCATTGCTGTCACTAATTTTACTGTTTACAGCGCGTATATCATTCAGGATGCTGTGTACCCAGAAGGGAAGTTTCTGTGTTTATCTTGTTTTGCAGTTTGCATGTTTTGACAATTGCTTACCATTTGTAAGACCCAACTTTTGGTTGTATGATGAAACAGTAAAATGGAAACACATCTACTGATTTGGTAATTTGCCTTATGTTGATGAATCAAAAATTTGAGATTAGGAAGAGGCTCCTCTCCTTCCCCTCCCCCCTCTCTCCTGCTCTCCCCCCAAATAGTTTTAAAACTTTTCAGATGAGCTGGAAAACACCTTATGACATAGGGGCTGGCACTGTGGTGATTACAGCACCAGCTCTAAAGCCTTATTCTCATGTCTTAAGTATTATAGACTGTTCTGTGAATTGTTGTTAGGTCAGTATTTGACATTGTAGTTACCCACCTTGCATTTGAGCCTTTGCAAAAAAAAAAAAAGGATATTGCTAAGTCTGTTGTTATTTATGGTTGACTATTTACAATTTCATTATTTCATTCTTTGTGGTTATAATTTTTAAATGTTCACATAAAAATGTTTCAGTTCAAAAACAGAATCAACACAGATTTAGCAACATAGTACACATAATGGAATCCAAGCATTTTTCCACCTGTTCTGAATTTACCTGCCATTTGTGATTTATTGAGATTGGTGGGTTGATCTAAGGTGAATGACTTGTGAGGGCGCCTCAGTAAAAAATTGTACTAAAATCACAAAAGCATAAAATTCAAGCAACCACCAGAAGTTAGAATTTTAATTTGTTGAAGTGTTATATTGTATTTCCTTTTGGCAATAGTTACTCATTTTAATTTTACGACTGCCAACTTGTGGTATTATATGTATGTGTTTATATGTATGCATATAATATATGTATATGTATATGAAGAATAAAGTTAAGGTTTGGTCAAACTATATTTTCCCATTCAAGTACTAAAATGTTTTCAGGACTGCAAAAAGTGTACAGTTGTTAAACAAGTTGTAAATAAAGACTTGTATAAAAATTCAGCTTTTTTATTCCAACCTTTTAAAAATAGTTTTATTGATGTATATACTTTCATATGTTATCATACAATTGAATCATATTAAGAGTTGGACAACCGTCACCACAATCAGTTTCAGAACATTTTCTTCTCATCCTCATTGTTTCTTTTTGTCTTCATTTGTTGTTATCTCCCCAATTCCCTCCAGGACTCCCCAGCCATTTCCCTAGGTGATGATTACTCATTACTTTCTCAATGGATTTTACATCCTGTATTTTTTTTTAATCATGTTATTGGGGACTCATACAACTCTTATCACAGTCCATGCATCCATCCATTGTATGTCAAGGACATATGTACATTTGTTGCCCTCATCATTCTCAAAATATTTGCTTTCTACTTGAGCCCTTAGTATCAGTTCATTTTTCGCCTCCTTCTTCACTTCCCCCCCTCCCTCATGAAGCCATAGTAATTTATGAATTATCATTATTTTGCTATATCTTCCACTGTCAATGTCTCCCTTCACCGACTTCCCTATTGTCCGTACCCCCGGGAGGAAGTTATCTGTAAATCCTGTTTCCCCTTTCTACCCCACCTTCCTTCCACCCTCCCTGTATCATTACTCTCACCACTGGTCCTGAAGTGGTCATCTGTCCAGGATTCCCCAAGTTTCTAGTTCCTATCAGTACCAGTGTACAGCCCCTGGTCTAGTCAGATTTGTAAAGTAGAATTGGGATAATCGTGCAGGAGAGGAAGCATTAAAGAACTAGAGGAAAGTTGCATGTTTCAACATTGCTACACTGCACCCTGACTGGCTCGTTTCCTCTCACAACCCTTCTGTAAGGGGCATATTCCATATTTCTAATACAGAAAAATTGTACAAAACATAACAAGCAAACAAAAATCAACAAAGACTAGATAAAACCAAAAAAATCGTCCATAGAAAAGAAAGCAGCAACTATTCATAACAAACTTTAAAATGGATCAAATCAGAGATCAAATGAGAAAGAGTAATATCTTAACTACATCTACCACAATTGACTTTAAAATGATCTGATTGCAGGGCTGAGCCCCGGTGGCGTAGTGGTTGTGTGCAGGACTGCGGCCCACTGGGACGGAGGTTCAATTCCAGCAGTGGGGTTGGGCCTCCTACTCCCACCGCCGGAGAGCAGTGATGCCAAAAAAAAAAAAAAAAAAGTTAAAAAAAATGATCTGATTGCAAGGCTAGTCACATCCCTCAATTATAGTCAGAGGGGACTTTTGGGGGATTGGTCCACATGGGGACCTGCATATGGATTTTGGGCTTTCACTGGCATCCATACCCTTCTGCCAACTGAGTGTTCAGAATTTAGCTGATGTTTTTTTCACTGTTCTGGTGGTGTGGTCAGCTTACTGAAAGCCCAGTAGGTTGAAACCACCAGAAAGGCCCCTCAGGAGAAAGATGAGGCTCCCAAGTTTATCATGGGTCTTTGTAATAAATCAGTGACATGATCTTAAAAGGCACTATGGCAAATGCTAGTGGATACATGGCGATAGACAATTCTACTCCTAGAAAGAGTGAGTCTCGGAAGCCCACAGGGCAGTTCCACCCTGACATATACGGTCGCTCTGAGTTAGACCCAGCCCGTGGCACTGAGCATGATAGATTTTTGTATGACGTAGGTGAGTACTTAAACCATCTGTGAACTAGTTGTCCCATGTTCTTAGGAATAAACATTCATATGTAACCGTTTAGGCTTATATTGACGTGATCAGTTTTACTGAAGACCTGAATGAAACAGCAAAAACCAACGATGCCCTGTGTGCCTTCTTTGGCAACTTAATTTCACAATATAAATTCATTGTTACTTAGGTAGTGACCATTTCCCTGTCATGTCCTCAGGTGCCATCGAGTCGGTTCCGACTCAGAACAGAACGGAACACTGGGCGTGCACCATCCTCACAATTGTATGTTTCAGCCCATTGTTGCAGCCACTGTGTCGATCCATTTTCGTGATGCATTCTCTCCTCTGACCCTCTACCACGCAAAATGACCTTCTCCAGGGGCCAATCTCTCGTCAGTGTGTCTAAAGTATGCCAAGTCTTGCCATCTTTGTTTCGTGGGGTTTTTTTTTAACCTTTTCCAACAAAATTGGGGTGAGATGTTTGTTTGGTTTTTTGGGGCATCACTGCCCCAAGGCCCAGCCTTGCTCCCAGAGAGCTGCTGCTGGATTTGAACCGCCAACCCAGTGGGCTGCAGTCCCGCACTCAACCACCACCCCGCCTGGGCTCAGCCCAGGGTGAGATAGTGTTTTGACTTGCATCTCTCTAATGGCTAATAGTTACAAGCTTTCTACTGGATTTGTAGACTGCTGGTATACCATGACAGATTGGTTTGTTCCTTTGGCAGTCCATGGTACTTTCAGGATTTTCACGAGCACCATAATTCAAATTCACTGATTTTTCTTTGGTCTTCCTTATATTCACTGCCCAAGTTTCACATATATATTAGATGACTGAAAATACCATGTGGGTCAGGCACACCTTAGTCCTCAAAGAAAGCTCAGCTTTCCAACACTTTAAGAAGTTTTTCTGCAGCCCACTGGGTTGGAGGTTCAATTCCAGCTCCCAGGAGCAAAGGCTGGGCCTCCTACTCCCACCACCTGAGGGCAGTGATGCCTAAAAATAAATAAATAAATAAAAATAAAAACTTTTTTTGCAGCAAATTTACCTAATGCAATGTTTCATTTAATCTCTTGACTGCTGCTCCCATGAGCATTCGTTGTGGATCAAAACAAGATGAAATCTTTGACAACTTTCATCTTTTCTGCATTTATCATGGAGAAAATACTTAGTGGCCCAGTTGTGAAAATTTGGGTTTTCTTTATGAGTTGTAATCCATACTAAAGGATACAATCCTTGGTCTTCATCAACATGTGCTTCAAGTCCTTCTCACTTCCAACAAGCAGGGTTGTGTCACCTGCATATGGCAGGTTGTTAATAAGCCTTCCTCACATCTTGAAATCTCATTCTTCTTCATATAATCCTGGTTCTTTTTTTTTGGGGGGGGGGGGGCGCATCACTGCCCTCTGGTGGTGGGAGTAGGAGGCCCAGCCTTTGCTCTGTGGAGCTGGAATTGAACCTCCGTCCCAGTGGGCCGCAGTCCCGCGCACAACCACTACGCCACCGGGGCTCAGCCTGTAATCCAGGTTCTCTAGGTATTTGCTCACCACATAAATGAAATTATTATAGTGAAAGGATACAGGTGTCATGCACAGCTTTCCTGTTTTTAAACCATGCATTATTTTCTTGTTCTGTTTACACAATTTCTTCTTGATCCACGTATAGCTTCTTCATGAGCACTCTGAAGGAGTCTGAAATTCCCCGTCTGCTCAAGTTATATATGGTTTGTTACGATCCACACAGTCTAATGCCTTTGCATAGGCAATAAAGCAAGTAAACATTTCTGATTTTCTCTGCTTTCAGCCTAGATCCATCTGACATCAGCAATGATAACCCGTGTTCCATGTCCTCTTCTGTATCTGGCCTGAAACTCTGGCAGCTCCCCAGAAATATACAACTGCAACCATTGTGGGATGATCTTAAGCAAAACTGCACTTGCATTGGGATATTAATGATACCCTATCGTTTGCACAACTTGTCGCATCTCCTTCCTTCGGCATGGGTACAAATAGGGAGCTCTTCCAGTCGACTGGCTGAGTAGTTCTCTTTCAGATTTCCTGGCGTAGATGGGCGAGTTCTCCCAGTCCTTCATCAGCTTGTAAAAACATTTCTGTTAGTATGCTGTCAGTTCCTGGAGCCTTGTCTTTGGCTTTCGGTGCAGCTTGACTTGCCTCCTTCAGCACCCCTGGTTCTTGCTCAGAAGATACTTCCTGAAAGGGTGGAGTGTCAGCTCGTTCTCCTTGGCACCACCCCGAGCCAAACTCTGCCATCGAGTCCACGCCCACTCATAGGACACGCGACCTTATAGGACGGGGTAGAACTGTCCCCGTCAGTTTCCAAGGTTGTGTCCCTTTTCAGGAATAGAAAGCCCTGTCTTTCCCCCCTTTTTGGTACAGTGACTCTGTGTTCTTCCCATCTTCTCTTGATGCTTCCTGCATCATTCCATATTTTGCCCATAGGCTATTACAATATTGTAATTAATTTTAAGTCATACATAGCCTTTCACAGTACATAAATACATATATTGTGCCAAGCACCTTCACATGCCTTCATCATTCTTCAAATATCTGCTTTTCCACTTGAGCCCCTGATTAATTTTTTTTCAATTTTGTTATTTAAGGCTTCGATTTGTCTTGAGTTCTTTCAGTTTAAAGTGTGCTGAGCACGTTCTTCCATTTTCATTTTCTAACTATTGATCTTTGTGCATTTCATTCTAATATTTCTCAAGCTGCTCTTTGATTTTTCTGTTTGGCTCTTTGATTTCATGATTTCTTCTATTGGCCTTAACTACTCTATAATCAAGAGTAAGCTTCAGAATATCTTCTGAAATTCACTTGGATCTTTTATTTTTTTAATGTGTAAAGTGGGTTTTTTTTTACCCCAATAGTTTTATTGACACATAATTTACCTATCATACAACTCAATATTTCAGTCATTCAGTTTTATCAAGGATAATTGGACAATCACTACTATATCAATTTTAGAACATATCCCCCATTGGCTAAGTCACCTTTAAATGATTTGTGTAATCACAATCAGTTCTGGTGGTCCTGCCTTACTCCTGGCTTCATCATTTATTCCTGAAATCACCTTTCCCTCCTATCACTCACTCCCACTCCTAAGTCCCCTTCATACCATTGCTTCAGTGATCATCAGTATACATCCACTCCTTTGCTTTTGAACTAGGAAACCCAACAGAAACAAAAACTTCCATTGAAATAAGACAGTAAAGATGATAATAATATAAAGACCAAAACACAAATAACGAATAAGAAAGAAAAGACCCCCATCAACAATCAAAATGCCAGGGAAGAGATTTCTGTCAGAAATAAGTAAGTGATACTTGCACCCAGAACAAGTTCAGGTCTAGAGAAAGGTCAGCTAGCCAAGTACTGAGTTTAATCCAGCAACGATCGAGCTTACAGTGGTCTCTGCCTGATGATAACGCTGGTCTAGACTCTGCCCTGTGGATAGAAAGGATCTGTCAGTGACTGAGTAGATATTCAGCAGATGGGTTTGGGGTCCCCCTTGTCTTCCACAGCCTTATACTAATGGGTGTTCATAATTTTAGCTCTGATCATTTTTCCTTCACCATATAGGAAGTTTGTAATTGTCACCTTTGGCTCACACAAGTTCATGTGCTTCCTCTGTGTGGACTTAGTTGACTCTGCTAAGAAGACTGCTTGTTTGAATACAAGCCTTTACTAAGACCTGAGGAGCTCACCTTCTACCACTACCTCCGATGACGTTCTCCTGTTCATTAGGCCTTAACTATCTGACAATGTTTCAGTGCTATTTTCAGCGCCTCCTGCCTCTGAAGTGGGTATTCAGTTCCTTCCCAGTAGACTGTTCTTAATCTAGAAACTCCCCCAGAAACTTGTTCCCTTTGGATGACTCTACTAGTATTAAAAATACCAGCAGCACGCAAGCCACCACGGTACCACAGACTGACGATCAAGGGGGATCCCATCACTACAGACCCTTTCAATTTACTCTTCCTCAGTTGGACCACCAACATTATTGAAGTACTGTTTCTCTGTGTTGCATAAAGTGATAGGAACAGTATGGAAGTATATTTAAAACTAAATGAGCACGGTAATTCCAAAGCGAAGTTAGCACAAAGAAAAATGTTGAGTCGACATCATCAAAATAATGCCTATATTTTGACCAGACAATTGATTTTTAGTATCAGAAAGGTAAATGTTGTCTTTATGCATTAGCCTGGGTGAATAAGCACATTAAATTTGGCATTCATTATGTACTTGAACTAGAAACTTAATTTTGAGGTAAAGGAGGAGTTAAGAGGTAGATTCAGGGCTGAGCCCCGATGGCATAGTGGTTGAGTGCGGGACTGCGGCCCACGGGCTTGGCAGTTCAAATCCAGCAGTGGCTCTCCAGGAGCAAGGCCGGGTAGCTCCCACGACCACCAGGAGGCAGTGATTAAAAAAAAAAAACAAAAAACATGTAGTTAATTGAGTTCCACGCCTGCGTTCTCCAGGCCGTCCTCTTAAACTGGCCATCGGGGCGGACGCCGTGTCATGACATGCGTTAGGAAGGAGGCATGCTCCAAACCATCCGGCTCTGCGGGAGAAAGAGGAGGCTCTTCGATCCTTGTCAAGAGTTCCAGTCTGGCAAACCACAGAGGCAGTTCTCCCCTGCCCGACAGCAGCGTCACCATGAGTCAGAATTGGCTCAATGCCAGTGTATTTGGGAGGACGGGGACAAGATCACACCCTTGACCTCAAATGAACCCAAGAGCAAGGCACAACAGAGCAGAACTAGCCTCCCGGTGCATGTGTGCCATTCCCATAGTCAACGTGGACAGCCTACCGAAAAACCTTTACCTCGGACTCTAATTTTGAACACTGGTCATGAATATATGCAATTACCATAAGCCCACACAATTCCCAGAATTCTTGACCTCTGTTCATGAATAGGCATAATGTCTTTCCTTCTAAACTCCCTCAAAAAAAAACCTCTCCTTTTCCTTTGATTAGAGAGACCATGATCTGCATTGTCTTAGAGCTTCAGCCCACTCTCCTGTTGCAAGTTATTTCTCTCTAATCTTTTGGCTTGGGCAGTAATCTTGACTCTCTGCCTCATTCTTTACTGGGCAAGGATTACTGGGCAAGGATAAGAACCCAATCTGTGGGGCACTCCTCCAACACTACAATAGGCATATTATCTGTATAATTAAAGTTTCATTTTAGGATATAAAACCCTAAATTGCTTAAGTTCTACAGTAGAAATTCTTTGCATCTAAAGACTGGGGAATGTGTGCAAGAAGCTATTCTTTAAAGTTTAACGGAACAATACTTACCTGGCAGGGGAGATACCATGATCACGAAGGTGGTTTTCCCACGGCGAGGCTTACCCTTTGCACTCTCGGTGTGCTGACCCCTGCGATTTCCCCAAATGTGGGAAACTCGACTGCATCATTTGTGGTAGTGGAGGACTGTGTTTGCGCTCTCCCCTGATTTAAAAAAAAAAAAATTTAACAGAACAATGGGAAGTTCAAGGTCTTTGGAAATGGAGGAAGGGAAGCCTAGAGCTGTCAGCAGGCACTACATTTAGGGGTCTCAAAATGGGTATCTACAGTGCTAAGAAATCCCAGGGGTCGGTGGGCCAGGATGTGTTCCCCTCACTCTTCATCCCTTCTGGTTTCTCGCACGTGCTCTGATAAGACACACCCCTCTCCCCAAGCTGTAGCTTCTGTGCTATCCTATGGGGGCGGTCGTCCACATAGTTGGAATTGGGGCTGGCCCCGAGACACCTTTTTTGGTTCCCTGGTACATGCTGGTATGCTGTACTGACATGTTGGCGCAACAGGTTGATATCCCAGCTCAGAGCAGACGATGCACAGAGGGGAGCATAGGGCCCGCCCACAATGAGACACGATGCCCCTCCCTGAACCACAGCCCTCTGAGGGGCAACGCTGGAGAGACAGTGTGGAAACGGTGCCCGATCTGACCCTGTCACACGGAGGCGAACCACTGAAGGTCTGCAACAGAGCAGCAAGGAGAGCAGACTGGTGAAACCCCCGGGGAATACCAAAAATAGACTTTGGAGACAAAGTGTGGCACCCCATCAGACTCGACTGAAAAACACTCATAAAGGCCAACAAACAGACATTGAGCCATCTATAGGCTTATCTTTTTTTAAAAAATTTTTATGAAGTCAAATTTATCATTTAAAAAAATCAGAGGGCTGAGCCCCAGTGGCATAGTGGTTGAGTGCAGGACTACGGCCCACTAGGTTGGCGGTTCAAATCCAGCAGCAGCTCTCCAGGAGCAAGGCTGGGCCTCTTAACCCCACCAGAGGGCAGTGATGCCCACAAAAAAAATCAGAATTCTCTGAAATTTATGTGCTCTTTTTTTGTAAATCCTTTTATTGGGGGGCACATGCAACTCACCACAACCCATATATAAGTTCAGTGTGTGAAGTACATCCACTGTCCTCATCATTCTCATAACATTCACTGCCTATCTAAACCCATTCCATCGGCTCCTCCTTTTTCCCCCTCCCTCCCTGCTCCACCCCCTTGTAAACCCTTGATAATTTATAAATTAATATTATTTTGTCATATGTTCCCTGTCCAATGTCTCCCTTCACCCACTTCCCCGTTGTCTGTACCCCAGGGAAGAGGTTAAATGTAGATCCTTGTAATCAGCTCCCTCTTTCTACTCACCACTCTCACCACTGGTCCAGAAGGGATCATCTGTCCTGATTCCCTGTGTTTTGGGCTCCTATCTGTACCTGTGTATATGCTCTGGTCTAGCTGGATTTGTGAGGTGAAATTGGGATCATGATCGTGGGGAAGAGGAAGCATTAAAGAGCTAGAGGAAAGTTGTTTGTTCCGTTATTGCTACACTGCACTCTGACTAGTTTGTCTCCTCCTTATGACCCCTCTGTAAGGAGAAATCCACTACCTGCAGATGGACTGCAGGTTGAGTTCCCAACCTGAATCCCCCCTAAATTTTACAATGATAAAATTTGGGTTAGGGTTAGGGTTAGGGAAGAAAAATAAAAAGAAAAAATAAAAAAAAAATTTTAGTTCCTTGATGCCAGATACCCGATCCCTTTAGCACCTTGGGTCACACAGGCTGGTGTGCTTCTACCATGTGGGCTTTATTGCTTCTGAGCTAGATGGCCGCTTGTTTACTCAAGCCTTTAAGACCCCAGATGCTATATCTTTTGATAGCCGGGCACCATCAGCTTTCTCCACCACATTTACTTATACAAGGCTTATCCATTTTTGTCAGTGGCTTTCTTTTTGTTGTTGTTATTTTGGTTTTGCTTTTGTTACTGTTTTGTTGGTTTTGACTTCCTTTGTTTTGTTTGACTTTGCCTGCTTTGTTTGTTTGTTTGTTTGTTTTTGCACTTATTAATGTCTGCATATCTGTCTAGATAAGATAGGCGGATAAACAATTTGGAAACTAAAAGAACGGGACCTATGGTTTGGGGGGATATAGTAGAAGGAGAGATGAAATAAAGGAAGTGGGGGAAAACCAACCCAGGGACAAGGGAACAAGTGAATTAAAATCAATGGAGAAAAAGGCATACGATGCCTAGTGGGGCTCAATCAAGGGCAAGGAATTACTAAACCTGAATGAAGGCCAAACATGATGGTGGGACAAGAGGAAAGTAAAAGCAAATACAGGAAAGAACCAGGAGGCAAAGGACACTTATAAAGGTCTAAATATAGCAATGTACATATGTAAAAATATTTATTTTATACAATAGAGAAATCAAGCTGTGCACTTATATCTATAGGTTAAGAATTAAAGTTACAGATGGACATTGGCCTCAACTCAAGTGCTCCCTCAACACAAGAGCACTTTGTTCTAACAACCCAGTATTCTGCAATGTTCACCTTCCTGACTCGATTGCTGAAGACAAAGTGGGTACACAAGGAAATGTGAAGAAAGCGGACAGTTTGCTGCTATCAAAAGGTTTAGCGGTCTTAAAGGTTTGAAGATAAAAAAGAGGCTATCTAGCTGAGAAGCAACAAAATCTACATGGAAAAATCCTACCAGACTCTGTGATCATGAGGTATTGATAGGATCAGGTGTCAGGCATCTAGGACCCAGAGAAAAGTCATAGCCAAGTTGAATGGGGGTGGGTGGGTGGAGTGGAGACCCAATGCCTAGCTGTAGACAATTGAACATCCCCTCACAGAGGGGTCACTGAGAAGAGATAAGCCAGTCAGGTGCAGTATAACACCGATGAAACACACAACTTTCTCTAGTTCAGCAGTTCTCAATCTGTGGGTTGAGATTCCTTTGGGAGTTGAAGGACCCTTTTACAGGGGTCACCTAAGACCATCGGAAAACGTTAAGTACTTCACAATATATAATTACATATTGTTTTATGATTAATCAGTGTTTTAATCATGTTCAATTTGTGACAATGAAAAATACATCGGACTGAGCCCCGGTGACGTAGTAGTTGAGTGGGGGACTGTGGCCCACAGGGTTGGCGGTTCGAATGCAGCAGCAGCTCTCCAGGAACAAGGCTGGGCCTCCTACTCCCACCAGAGGGCAGTGATGCCCCCCAATAAAATTTACTTAAACCAGAATATGCACACTGCTATAGATAAAAGCCTGCAACACAGGAAACCCAGCAGTTCCAACAATGAGAGGTATCAGAAAGATAAGGGCAGGGTGGGCGGGGCAAGGGAGAATCGATCTCGGATCAATCTATAACTCCCTCCCAGGGGGACGAACAACAGAAAAGTGGGTGAGGGGAGACGGAGGGCGATGTATGCGATGAAAATAACAATCGTTGACTTATCAATTGTTGATGAGGGAGGGCGGGCTGGCGAGGGAGAGGGGAAAAAGAGGCTGCTATCAAGAGCTCAAGTGGAAAGCACATGCTTTGAAAATGATGATGGCAGCATACAAATGTGCTCGACACAATGGATGAATGTATGGATATAGAAGCCCCCAGTAAAAAGTTTTTAATTTTTAAGAAAAAGAGTATCGAGGGCTGAGCCCCGGTAGCGTAGTGGTTGTGCGCGGGACTGCGGCCCACTGGGACGGAGGTTCAATTCCAGCAGTGGAGCTGGGCCTCCTACTCCCACCACCGGAGAGCAGTGATGCCCAAAAAAATAAAATAAAATAAAATAAATAGTATCCGCCTGGTGGTGTAGTGGTTGTGCGTGGGACTGCGGCCCACTGGGTTGGAGGTTCAATTCCAGCTCCACGGAGCAAAGGCTGGGCCTCCTACTCCCACCACCTGAGGGCAGTGATGCCTAAAAAAAAAAAAATAGTATCAACTGCAAGCATTCGGGAAGTCCGAGAGATGGGAAGAAGTTTAGGAACACTTGGGGTCGGCCTTGCGCCCTGGGGGAGGTTTAGTAGACAAGCGTGATTTACGTAGGCAAGCGTGGGCCCCGCCCCCCAGCTTCCCTACCGGAGACTTCCTGGACTCGGCCGCCGGAGGGACGCTCTGGCCCTCTTCTCTATGGTAGGAAGCGAGTGGCCGGAAGTGAGCCGCCGCAAGGGGGCAGGGCGCTGGGGTCGGGCCCGTGTGGGCGGGGCTTCTGCCACCACCTCCGCTGCGGAGTCGGACGAGATGGCGGCGACCGAGGGGGTCGGGGAGGCTGCGCAGGGCAGCGAGCCGGGCCAGCCGGAGCAGCCACCGCCACAGCCGCACCCACCGCCCCCGCTGCCGCCGCAGCAGGAGGACGAGATGGCGGCCGGGGACGCTGTGGCGTCCCCCATGGACGACGGGTTTCTGAGCCTGGACTCGCCCACCTACGTCCTGTACAGGTAACGCCCCCGCGGCATGGCCGCCGCGCCGGGCCGGCGTGCGGGGGTCTGGGTCTGGGCCCGCGGGCGCCCGGGCCTCCGTGTGCCGCTGAAGTTCCACGGGGCCGCGGGGGCGGGCGCGCCGGGCCGGACCGAGCCGAGCCGAGTTCGCTGTGCCCGGGACTCCGCGCTCGCCGGCCGGCCCGGGAGGGGCGGCTGCCTCTGCGGCCCGCGGGCTTGCTGGCAGTGTAGAAGCTAGGGGACCCTGGAGGGCACTTTCCCTTGGGCCGTTTGTCATGGTTCGTCCCTTTAAGAAATTCCCCGCTGTCACCTCTGCCCTCCGAACTCTCCTGACAGTAGTCCGACCCAGTGTGGAAGGGAAGCGATGGTTCAAATCGGGCCCTATTTTCCCACCTGGCCGACTTTGATCTTGAAGACTTGGGACTTTTCACCCGACTGAGAGTCTAAGGATGGGAAGACACTTGTTTCTTACATCCACGAACATGTCTCTTGTACATTTTGTTGCCCCTTCTCCCGTGTTTGCCAACGCCTCTCCGCGCCTCTCCCACGTCTCTGCTTCCCAGATAGTCTGATCCCGTGGTTCCTCTTCAACCTTTGGAGACGCTTGAGAAGGCCGTGTATTTGCCCTGTCGTGGGCTGACATCCATCCTCTGTACAGCAGAACAAAACCCTGCCTAGCCCCGTGCCATCGTCGCAGTTCGTGCCAGTCGCTGCAGCCACTGTGCCCCTCAATCCGCAGGACTCGGTCCTTCCTTCCTTCCTTCCTTCAGCACATGCCCTCACTTGAGATGGAAGTCTCCTCATCCTTGCTTTTATGGACCCTTCTGGCAGGATTACTTCCAACCCAGATTTGCTTGTTCTTCAGACATCCCGTGTCTAATAGTGCTTTTCAAAAACACCCATTCTTTGGTCTCACTACTCATAGTCCAGGTTTTGCCTGTGGATGAAGGGGTGAAAATGCTTCTTGTGGGTCAGGTGCCCCTAGTTCTCAAAGTGACATCTCTGGTCGTTGACGCCCTGAAGAGAGGGCTCTTGCAGCAAGCAGATTTGCCCAACCTTACTTGGTTGCTTGAAAGCTGTTTGCGTGGCCTTGGATTGCAGAGCCAGGTGAATTGAAATCCTTGGCACCGGTCATCTTTAACCTTTTCTCCATTTATCATGTTGCTGATTGATCCAGGTTGAGGATTTTTGTTTCCTTCATGTTGAGTTGTGAACGTAGTCAGTTGCTCTGCGTCTGTAAGTGTTCCGGGTCATCTTCGCTTTGAGCAAACTAGGGGGTGTCTTCTGTGTATTGTTGCTGAGCTTCCCTCCACTGCTGCTGCATGGTGCCTCATGTCGGCGGGCTTCTGAGATGATTTGCTCAGTATACAGCTTAAGTATGTTGAAAGGAAACTACCCTGGTATGCATCTTTTCTCATTTTTTTATCTTTTCTTTTTTTTGAGGGGGGGGGGCATCACTGCTCTCTGGCGGTGGGAGTAGGAGGCCCAGCCTCACTGCTGGAATTGAACATCTGTCCCAGTGGACCGCAGTCCCGCGCACAACCACTACGCCACCGGGGCTCAGCCCTGCATCTTTTTTCATTTTAAACCATACACTATCCCTTTGTCCAGATGACTGCTGTTGAGCCCATGTACAGGTTCTCCATGAACACAATTAAGCATACTGGAATTTCCTTAAGCACGTTTCCCTTCCAAAGGCCCCAAACCCACCATCATCAAATGATTCAGGGTTACAAGGCCATACATGCTTTTTTCCACATCAACACATTAGAGATGACTTCTTTGCCAAATTTTATGAATGAGTGAAAAACCACTCCATATATTTTTTTAATTTGGTCATCACTGCCCTCTGGTGGGAGTGGAAGGCCCAGCCTTGCTCCTGGAGAGCTGCTGCTGGATTTGAACCGCCAAGCCAGTGGGCCGCAGTCCCGCACTTAACCACTACGCCACCGAGGCTCAGCCCCACTCCATAGTTTTTTATTGACGTTGATGGCTGATTTAAATTAGTCCTGGTGCAGACTCTTATGAGCATGCTAAGTACCAAGTCACATGACAGTGCTGATTTTGAAGTGTCTAATGACATCTTTCCCTTGGCCTCTCCTTATCACTAGTCTGTACCATTACCCCTTCCTGACCCTCTTACATAAAAAAAATTTTTTTTTTTTTGGGCATCACTGCTCTCCGGTGGTGGGAGTAGGAGGCCCAGCCTCACTGCTGGAATTGAACCTCCATCCCAGTGGGCCACAGTCCCGCGCACAACTACTACGCCACCGGGGCTCAGCCCCCCCCCCAAAATTTTTTTTTTAATTAAAAAATTAAAAATTAAAAAAAAAATTAACTGCCATCAAGTTAATGCTGACTGACAGTAACCTCAGACAGAGTAGAACTGCTTTGTGGGCGTGGCAGGCTTTGTCTTTCTCCTTAGAAGCTGTTGGTGGTTTTTAACTGTGGGCTTTTCCGGATCTCAGCCTAATGAGTAACCGCTATATCACCAGGGCTCTTATACTGGAATTTCAGGGCGGCCTGCATACCGGAGAATTTGCTGAGAGTAGTTGATTGATAAAAAGCCTACTGCCCCGGTGGTGTAGTGGTTGAGTGCGTGACTGCGGCCCACGGGCTTGGTGGTTCAAATCCAGCGGCGGCTCTCCAGGAGCAGCGCTGGGTAGCTCCCACGACCACCAGAGGGCAATGATGCCCCCCCAAAAATAAAGCCTACTGGCACCTAGCATCATGGTGGAGTAAAAAGTGGGTGAGGATGAGAGTAGAAGAAGACAAAAGGGTAAAGCAGCTTTGATCCGATATTTATAGCAGCATCTTTTGTTGCCACCTGAATGTTAGTTTTGAGGATTAGAAATAATTCTGCATTGAGCACTCACTTAATTCCTGTGCATATTTTCAATACGTGACATCTCTTTGAACACTCAAAACCTAAGAACATCATCCTTTCAAAAATGAAGAAACTGAGACCCAGGCCTGTTGTCGTTTTCTTAGTATCATAGAGTTCATTGGTTCCAGCGCAAACATTTGTTCAGTGCAAAAGCCTGCTTTCTTAGTGACCAGCCCGGCCACCCCTCTAGAGTAGAATTAACTTGAGTGTGGTTGCTTTGACTTTGAATTTAGTTACATTGTTATTCATAATTTTAAGATGTTGACTCCTAAGAGAGTCAATAAACTACATTGGTTTCTAAGTTCAAAACATAGTATACTTATTGGAAAAGGATGTTTTTCTACTTATAAACTTAAGATTTGGTAATTGCTGATTTCCCTTTTTTTTTTTTTTTTTTTTTTATTTTAGGCATCACTGCCCTGGTGGTGGGAGTAGGAGGTCCAACCTTTGGTCCTGTGAGTGGGAATTGAACCTCCGTCCCAGTGGGCCGCAGTCCCGCGCACAACCACTACGCCACCGGGGCTCAGCCCGATTTCACTTTTTAAAATGAGATTCTTCACTTGATTTTACTTTAAACGTTAATGTGTAAAGCAAAGTGGCAAAACTTGGTTATGAAGAATGCAACCATGATTGTATAAACAGACATCGAATCAGCATGTAACCCCATTCCACCAAAAGGAAATTTGCCTCTGACTCCTGCAACTCCATGTGTTAGAGTAGAGCATAGCGTTACCCAGTGGTGTCGCAGTTACACACCGGTGTGAAGCCATCGGCTGCACTGCCTCAGGGAGGAGGATCGGGCTTTCACCTCTGGAAAGGTGTCATCTCCGAAACCCACCAGGGCTGGTCTGCCCTGCCCTGTGGGGTGATTAGGTGTCCGCATTGATTTGGTGGTAGTGAGTGAGATCTTAGGGGAAGAATCTGTAAGAGAAAGGAGTAGAGGCTATCTCACACACACACACACACACACACACACACACACACACACATCCGGTTATCTAGAAGGCAGGAGGGTCAAATTCAGCACCAGCTCACGGCCAGTCTCCGGCCCCTTCACCCATTCTGATCCTTTCCAGCCCTTCCTTAGCCTTCTCCTCTTCGCTGCGTGTGATCATTCATTGCAGTGGCTACCCAAAACGCACAAACCATACTCACAATTGGGGGCCTATGAGTGAAGTTAACAGGTTATAATTTGGAGTAAAAACTTCTCAGAGGGCTGAGCCCCGGTGGCGTAGTGGTTGGGCGTGGGACTGCGGCCCACTGGGTTGGAAGTTCAATTCCAGCTCCATAGGAGCAAAGGCTGGACCTCCTACTCCCACCACCAGAGGACAGTGATGCCCCCCCCCACCACCACCACCAAAAAAAAAAAAACCTTCTCAGAACACAATTCTTCCAGTCAGCACAAGCAGACCTCTCTCTAGGCCAATGGTTCTCAGCCTGTGGATCAAAACCCCTTTGTGGGTTAAACAACCCTTTCATAGGGGTTGCCTGATTCCTAACAATAGCAAAATGACAGTTCTGAAGTAGCATCAAAAATGATTTTATGGTTGTGAGTCACCACCACATGAGGAACTGTGTGAAAGGGCCGCGTGGCATGAGGAAGGCTGGGAAGCACTGCTGTAGGCCTTGGCCTCAGCGTCCTGCTCTGCAATGCATTCTTAGTACCTTACTCCACTTCCCGGTAATCCTCAGCTTTACTTGTTCCATGGACTCGGAAGCTCACTGCTCATTCTTGTCTTGGTTCTTCTTTTTGTTGTTGTTGTTGTTGTTGTTTGGGCATCACTGCCCTCTGGTGGTGGGAGTAGGAGGCCCAGCCTTTGCTCCTGTGGAGCTGCTGCTGGAGTTGAACCTCCATCTCAGTGGGCCACAGTCCAGCGCACAACCACTACACCACCGGGGCTCAGCCCTGTTGTTGCTTTTCTGCCTCTTTACTGGTGGCACAACTTTGCCCCCTAGGTAAGGAATCTTGGGGTCCAACGGACACGTTCCCTTTCAGCTTCTGCTTTCTTCTTGGTAAGGAGTTTCCTCCCTCCAGCTTCTGAAATGGCTTGCTTTATACCCAGCAGGAAGGAAAACTTGCCCAATCCCCACATTAAGACGTCCGTGTTTTATGATCACAGCTCTGCTAATAGTCACAGCTCAATCATATCATCCTGTCAGCATCTTCTCTGACCCACAGCCATCTGGAAAAAGTCGGTTGGTGGAAGTTAAAAAGACTAAGGCTTCACTCTCTGCCATGGCTTGAGTCTCTTCTGATTCGTAATGAGCCTGTCGATGACCAGAGCAGAGCTGCCCTCACCGGTTTCTGTGACTGTCAATCTTTACAGGAGCAGAAGGGCTCAGCTTGCTCCCAAAGAACACCTGCTGGGTTGGAAGGTCTTGGGGGGGGGGGGGGGGGGGTGTCCGCCATTTTGCCACAGGACTGCTTAAGATGAGGGCGACAAGAACCATGTCAGGTGACTTTACTGTGCCAGAAGGCCCTTGATGGCACAATGGTTATGTGTTCAGCTCTTGCTATTAAGGTGTCTTGCGTTGCTGAACCTGTTCTGTAACAATGACAGCGTAGGAAATCCTAAGGGAAGTTCGGTTTCGTGGTCAAATGACAAGTCTTACAGAAGCAAGTAGTCGGGGCTGGGGGGAGAGGGGGTGGGAGGTGCTGCTAGGTGGATGCAAAGTGTGAGCCTTCTAATTAATGAGTAGCCAATGCAGACCCTTAGAGCTCACTAGTCCTGTGGTAAGTGTAGGTGTTAGCCTTTGAAAAAAGCAGTTGCTTTCTCCGTAAAGAATCACTGAAAATAAAAATTGTTCTTTTTCAGAGACAGAGCAGAGTGGGCTGACATAGCTCCTGTGCCCCAGAATGATGGCCCCAATCCTGTCGTCCAGATCATTTATAGTGAAAAATGTAAGTCTGTTAGGAAGAAGTCTGTAAGTCAATGATAGTAACAAAGCCAATAGTCACAGCTGTGGAGTAAGGTAAACAGGATTTTGTCCCAATAAAATTCTGAATGATATATGGTAAGCTAACAGTGGAGGTTTTCATCACTTATTTTCATAATGAAAAGTTTTATTTTGAAAAGAAAGGTTTTATTTTGTTCAGAGCATACGCAGTATAAGTTTATGTAATGAATGTTACTTTATAGTATTTTATTCTTATGATGTGTCTGTGCTTTTCATATATTGTATTATATGTAAGATATAATGTTATTAAAACAGATAAGTTGTTCTATTTAGCTTAAACTTGCATTGAAGAAGTGTACTTGGCAAAAAAAAGCGTATTTGGCAATGAAATGTTAGGCTGAGTTGGGATATATTCACCAGTATTAATATGAATAGGTTATTTTCTTTGACAAAGTATCTATTCTTCCAAAATGAATGTGAAAATGCTTTGTAAATTGAAAATCATACAAATGTTAATTGTTAGTTGTTCTTCTAGGAAAGGGTAAATGAATAATATGGAATGCCTGCTTTGTGTGTGTGTGTGTGTGTGTGTTTTCAATTGAAGCTTTGCCTTGAGATCTTTCTTTCACAATTCGAGCATTCGAGCATTTATTGGTTTTTTTGGTCTGCTTTAAAGTAAAGAAATGATTGAAAAGCAAGATTAATGGTATGAGAGGAATGTCTTACCAAATCTGAGCATGTGATACTAAGTAATGAACCTATTGAACTGATTGAGAAAAAGTAAGTAGATTAGTAAGGACTCTAAAAAGAGATCATGAGTACACACTGAATTTAACATGCAATTCAGAGGTATTTCATATATGTGATATGTAAAAGATGGATTCATTAAGCAATGGTTTCATAACATTTGATATGTATTTAGATAAAAGCAACATTTTATACTTATGCCATATATGAAATAAAAACCCAAACAAAACGAACGAAAAATGCTGAGCCCTGGTGGTGTAGTGGTTATGTACGGGACTGCAGCCCACAGGGCTGACGGTTCAAATCCAGCAGCAACTCTGTAGGAGCAAGGCTGGGCTTCCTACTCCCATGAGGGCAGTGATGCCACAAAGAAGAAAAACAAAACAAACCATATGTGAAATAAATTACAAATGAACTAACCCTATCGTGATGCAGTTATTTTCTGCCTTGAATTTTTTGTTGACACTGTGTATTCACTAATGGAAGGCATACCAAATCAAGGAATATATTTACGAGATTTTTTTATGAAAAACAGATCTTGGGACATACATAATAACTGGGACACATTTTCTGGAGTAGAATTAAGTGGGACACATAGGTAGGTACCTCCAGACTATGCACTGCCACCTAGGTCCCTCAACAGGTTCCTATAATTTAAGGTCCCAGAAAATGCTGTATTCACTGGAATCTGGAATCATCACAAGAATGGCAGCTACAAAATAATGCAGAGGATCCGGCTGCTTACGTACAAGGCATCTCTCCCATACAAAAACTGAAAAAGACAAAGTCACGCCTCTCGAGTGCATCACTTCAATACTGTAATGCATAAAAGCAGAAGTTTGTAGAGCATACCTGTTTCTTTCATTTCAAACAGTTATACAAGTGATGATTGCCTAGCACACTCCAGAGAAGGAACGTGTACATGGGTGTTATGTATGTATTCCACAGCAAGATAATAAATGTGCAAAACAGACTTGGGAACAGAAAAGGTCAGAAGACAACAGCCTAAAAATGCAGCACACACATGTTGTAAGAAACATACATAAGGAGATAATTCACAAAAAGAGGGAAGAAAGTATGCTCAGAGAAATGTTAATCAACCTTTTTAGGTTAATAAAATACTGTCACAAAGATGTTGGGGAAACTGATAAAGGTAATACATTTCCACTGGGAATAAATTTTGGCCCTTTGCAGAGTGGAAAAACTAACATGTTAAATTCTGACATCTAGTATGACGACATCATACAGGAAAAGATAGCGGTGGGAAAGTTTCACCTGCTCCAAGTTGAAAAGGTACACAGGGAAGACACCTGTGCATGCTGAGCGACTCAAAAGCACTAATGGGAGATCCTTCACTTGAGTCACATAGCAAATTGATACGGAGAATTTTAGAAGAAATTCCCACAAAGGACAAAGAAGAAGCAACCCAGCCAAAAAATAGGCCAAAGGCATGAACTGACAATTCATACACAAAAGATTTTCTTGGCTAGTAAGTAGGAGGACTAGTGCCATTGAAAGGCATACATACTGACATGAGGGTGCTTTTTTCACCCATCAGATTTTTTAGTCTTACAAAGTCATGTTGGGCCATGTGAACAGATATATGTGATAGTAGTTTTAATAAGTTATTAGCCATTTTGGAGTGCTTGCTCATAAATTACAACCTAACATTTACTTTCAATTTGAGCCCTTGGTGTTAGCTCTTCTGTCCACATCCCCCTAATAATCTTTTTTTTTTTTGGCATCACTGCCCTCTGGTGGGAGTAGGAGGCCCAGTTTTGATCCTGGAGAGCTGCTGCTGGATTTGAACCACCAGCCCAGTGGGCCCCAGCCCCGCACACAACCACTACACCACCGGGGTTCAGCCCAATAATCATTTTTTAGCTTAAGGAATAGCATATTACTCTGCAGCCTTACTGTTTTTCCTTAACATACTGGTACAGAATTATCTATCTCTTTTTAGGGACAGATCATAGTAATGTGTTAAAACCTTTGTTTGCTTGTGGAAATCAGTTTCTAACCCACTCCCCTCCAGTAACCAAATCCTCCAGTAATTTTCCTTGGGTGCTTTGGGCATGTATGGGAGTGTATTTGGAAGAACCCTTCATAGAAAAGGATGCATTGAATCAGTGACTTATGTATATTTCCTCTGCTTCATTTTTTAATTATTTGTGTGTTTGGGAGAGCTGTCGACATTTTTGAACATGTTCAATTCAGCAGGATTAGTAATTTTCTCATGTTAGGCAATGATGACCGCTATCAATTTTCAAATTTTGCCATCATGCAATGACTCGCTTTTTTCTCTCCTTCCTTCCCCTGGTAATCAGTAATAGATTTTGGTCTTTCAGCGTTTGTTTGTTCTGAATAGTTCACATACAGTGAGCCCCTACAATGCAAGTATTTGCCATTTTGTAACTAAATTACTTTACGTAGTGTTTTCATTCGTGTTATAGCATGTATCAGGACTTCATTTCTCTTTTTTGGCAGAGAAAAACTCCATTGTATATATATGCATCATATTTTGTCTATTCCCTTGTTGATGACATTTAGATTGTTCCTACTTTCATCTAGTCTACTAACTGCATTGGACCAAAAAGAAAACCAAACTCACTGAGTCAGTGGTGACTCATAGGCATGTTTCAAGACTGTAGCTGTTTCCAGGAGTAGAGGCCCAGTCATTCTCCTGCGGAGCTGTTGGTGGGTTCAAGCTGCTGCCCATGGGGCTCACAGCCCAGCTCATAACCACTACTCGCCCAGTGTGTATCTGCTTGCTTCCTGCTGCCACACCCAGCAGTGGAACAGCAGAACCATGTTATCTGTGTGAAACTGTTGGAGGACCCTTCCGGCTGCCCTCCACAGAGCCTGCACCACTTACCTTGACATTTTAATCGAGGGTAACAAATGGCTTTCTAGAGAGGGGGGTACAACCACCCTCTAGTAATGTGCACATGAAAAAACAAGACCAAACATTGAATGCAATATGATCCCATTTATATTTTTTAAATAAGAGGATGGAATTATGCCATGGACTTGAATATATTTGTGAGAATCCATAAGAATCAGTTCTTGGTGGGTGATTCTGTGGGAAGACTGGGAACCTAATGGTATGGAAATATGTTTGTTGTTACAAATGAGGTGCATGCCATTAAATCGTTTTTCAGAGTGTGTTCTGCTTTATGGTTCCAGTTTTAAATGAGAATGGTAGTCCTAATGCAGTTGTATGCTTTGTCTCCAGTTAGAGATGTTTATGATTATTTCCGGGCTGTTCTGCAACAGGATGAAAGAAGTGAGCGTGCTTTTAACTTAACCCGGGATGCTATTGAGTTAAATGCAGCCAATTACACTGTGTGGTAAGTAGTATGTGTCACTCACATTCCCCGTATAAATGTCACCCTTTTCATTTTGTATGACTTTTCTTAGTTCAGCTTTAATTTTAGTCCAAGTAATAATTGATATATGTTCTCCCTCCCCCCTTCCCCCGCACTTTTCTCACGCTCTGTTCCTTCTCTGGAAGGGAAGTCCGCACTTCTCTCCCTGCTCTCATCTCAGCTCTTGGTGAGATCCTCAGTGAGTGTAGGCTTCGCGCCCAGCCACATGCTGCACCATTGTTTCATTCACTCCCTTCAGCAAGTTTCCCCTTTTTGTTGGATTTAGTGTTTCAGAAACTATAACAAATGCAGCTGCTAGACTCTGGTGCAGATGTAAAATGCCCTATCACTGTTAAATACAAAAGGCGGAATCCCTCAGTCTCTGTATTTGCGTATTTAGTTTCCATATTTTGTAGATTACTCCTGGTGGCTGTGGTTTTCCCTCAGCCTAGTTTTTTTTTTTTTGGTGGGGGGGCATCACTGCCCTCTGGTGGCGGGAGTAGGAGGCCCAGCCTTTGCTCCGTGGAGCTGGAAACGAACCTCCATCCCAGCGGGCCGCAGTCCCGCGCACAACCACTATGCCACCGGGGCTCAGCCTCAGCCTAGTTTTCTTCTGCGTCCTTGGGGACTGACTCCCTTTTTCTCTTTTGCTGTCATTTCAATGGCTTTTTTTTTTTTAAGGGAGAAAGAATAAACTTTACCATGGTTAGCTGAAATTCTCAGTGTTAACTATGCTGATTACACTTATATCCTCTATTAAGTCTAATTTTTAGTAACAGTAGAATAATTATTATTCCTCTTTTGTAGCATTTTTTAAAAAATCTTAAAGGAATTCTTGAGCAAGTTATCTATTAATATATATTTAGTTAAAAATTTACAAAATTTTAAAGTGAAAATAAACCAGAATTAGCTGTATTTAGGAAAAACAAAACCCCCCAAATTATCAGTGTAATCTATGAAGACATTAAAGAGAACCTTTGTATTGGAATTTATTATGTGAATAATGTCTCTACACACACAATTTGTACTGTACTGGGAAAAAGCTCTCTTTGATTCTTGTGCAAAAGAACATGTGGCTAGCCAGGTCAAATTAAGCCCATTGCCACAGGCCAGATTCTAACTCTAAGTGACCGTGGGAGAAACAAGTAGAACTGCCCCTCAGGTTTCTGAGACTGTGCAGAACAACTCATGGGTTCAAACACCAACTTGCCGCTTCACAGCTCAGCACTGGTAACTCCGGTGCCACAAGGACTCCTGACAGCCACACACTAGAAGATAGCTATTCCATTTCTTTCCTCCACTAAAGGTCCAGTACTGACATCTTTAAACTTTTTGCTGTGATTTGGATGGAATAGGGTTTGGTTTGGTTTTTACCAGTAATTTCAATTCTTTGTCATTTTAATTCATGGTACTAATTACAGTCCCCATAACGTAACACTGCCCTTGCCACTTACTCCTGTATTTAAAGTTTCTCTTTGTCCTTCTTTCCTATCCCTGAATGTGCTCTGAGGTTTGTGTTGCCCAAGATGCTTGTGTAGTTGGTTATTTTAAGGAGTGCACACCTGTATTTACTGTACACATCTGCCTGTCAGCTGAAAGTTGAGTCACAGGACTGTATTCAATTCTAGACAGGAAAGTATGTGAGGCCCTTGCTCCCACTATCACCAGTATCACCAATCTCTTAAGAGACCAGTAAGCCCTCACTCTGTTGTGTTATTTTGTAGACTTCGCTCCAAGAGCTCTTACTAGGATCACTTTTAGAGTGGCCAGTAGAGGTAGCTGGGCACCACGATGTTCTTCCGATCTCAGGATAGTGGAGGCTGGGGTTTATGTGGTCTGCTTAATTCCATCCATCCCCTTTTCACCATTCTTTGTTCCACATGGGGAGAAACTAATAGTTGTGCCTTCAATGGTCTCCAAAAGTGAACTTTTTCTTCCTTATATTTTGTCTCTCACTATTTTTACTTCAAAATGCTTGATTCTTTTAGTTACAGTATAGTTGTAGGAGTTTGAATAATCACAATCAATTATGTTGCTCAAGTTTAGTTATATAGAATGCCACAATAAATTTTGTAGTTGTATTTTTTTGTTTGTTTTGGGAGCATCACTGCCCTCTGGTGGTGGAAGTAGGAGGCCCAGCCTTGCTGCTGGATTTGAACCTCCAACCCAGTGGGCCGCAGTCCTGCGCACAACTATTACACCACCAGGGCTCAGCCCTGTAGTTGTATTTTATACTCTTGGTAGATAGTTTATGTGTATTTAAATAGACTTTGCTTGATGTTTGCTTAGGCATTTTCGGAGAGTTCTTTTAAAGTCACTTGAAAAGAATCTACATGAGGAAATGGACTATATCACCGCCATAATTGAGGAGCAGCCGAAGAACTATCAAGTTTGGTAAGATGAAAAGAACTATTTTACCTTGCGAGTAGAGCATGCCTTTGAGCGGTGGGATTGTGAGGGATCTTTGTTGCTTTTTAAATAATTTTAGTAGTTTACATAGGCACTTATAATACCTACTTTGTAAATTTATAAGAGGGGTTAAATGATATAACTTTACGTGTAGTGTTTTAAGTTGTAATTGATGTATAGTTAGCACTCAATAAATGCTAGTGGCTTTTATCAAAGTTTAAATGTGAAAATGATAAAACTTGCTTTTGTGTCAATGTGCTATAAAATGACTTTTCTGATATTTGATCTTTTATTAATTTTATTTTTTAAATTGTACTACTACTACTACTAGAGATGCAACAATGACCCAAGTCCAATCTTAAATAGAAAAGCAAGTCATGACGGTGCGTTTACAAAGTAGTATTACACAGGAGATAGTAGACTGTTTCCACAACTTACGTCTGGGCAGGCCAATGTATTCTTATTTTTTAAGATGTTGATAAAGACTCACAGTAAGAGAAGAATTTTAATAAAAAGACTAAGAATATTGGAGAAAGGATGGGATTGAGTAAAAGCTGGCACGTAGGTTAACTACAAAGAACACCTTTGCCTAATTTTGAAAAGATAAACTTTTAAAATGTGAGCCATGGCTCTCCATGTAGCTTGCTCACCTGGGTGGTAATAATCTGCAGTTCAATATTGTTATTCAGAAGTCGATATCCTTGTATGAGGAATTTCCTGAGAATTAGAATATAAAAGGACTTAACTACTGAACGGAAGCAAGGAAATAGTAAGTTAAAGATTTACAGTTGCTAGAATTTCAATTAGACAACTTTGCCACGGGAACATCTTTGTTTATAAAAGGACTTAACTACTGAACGGAAGCAAGGAAATAGTAAGTTAAAGATTTACAGTTGCTAGAATTTCAATTAGACAACTTTGCCACGGGAACATCTTTGTTTATAAGTGAATTGTTACATTTCTAAGAAGTTACATTATGAAATGATTGTTTCAGTTTAGTGTTTCAAGCACTCACTAAGTTATTTCCCCCCCATGAGATTTTAGTCATAGAGGCTTTTATATAGAAATCTATAGCTATAATATCTAGATGTCATGAGTCTTCTCAGCATTTTTTTCTCACCGTGTTAAAGAAAGTAACTCAGAACCACTCAAAGCTGCTCTAGTTGAAAACACAACAATTATTTTAAGTTTGGTTGATTTTGAATTGTTGGTGTGGTGAATTGAGCCTTGGATTACTTACTAACCATGAATTTGGTGGTTCAAACCCACCAGCCACTCCACAGTAGAAAGTTATCTGCTCCATAAAGATGTAGTCTAAAGGGCTGAGCCCCGGTGGCGTAGTGGTTATGCGCGGGACTGCGGCCCACTGGGTTGGAGGTTCAATTCCAGCTCCACAGGAGCAAAGGCTGGGCCTCCTATTCCCACTGCTCCTGAGGGCAGTGATGCCTAAAAAAAAAAAAAAAAGATGATGTAGTCTAAGAAACCACCCGGTACAGTTAAGTTACCATTATAACCTATAGGGTATACGTATTGAAAATTTGTTATACTTAATTGGTCATTTTTATTAATTCTCATTATGAAAACTCATGTTATAATTTTTTGTTTTGTTTTGTTTTTTTTTGGGGGGGGCGTCACTGCCCTCAGGTGGTGGGAGTAGGAGGCTCAGCCTTTGCTCCGTGGAGCTGAAATCAAATCTCCATCCCAGTGGGCCCCAGTCCTGCGCACAACTGCACCACTGGGGCTCAGACTCTCATGTTATAATTTAATGGCCTATATTTAGTACTATTTAAATCCAAGAACTTCAGTGAGAACTCTTGTAATGGCGCTTATAGAAATCAGATTGACATACTGAAGGAACTCACTTGTAACATTTTTCTAAATTATAGAATTTGCCAGAACCCTGGAAAAAATAAATGCCACAAACATTGATTCAGAACATTTTTTTAAGTAAATTATTTAAAACCCTTTCTCTTTAGGATTTTTTTTGCTAATACCCTGTGTTCTTCAAATTCTGGAAGATTAATTTGAAAATTTTCCATGCTTATAAAATAAATTGTTCGGCTGAGCCCCGGTGGCGTAGTGGTTGTGCACAGGACTGCAGCCCACTGGGATGGAGGTTCATTTCCAGCTCACAGGAGCAAAGGCTGGGCCTCCTACTCCCACCATCTGAAGGCAGTGATGCCTTAAAAAAGAAAACAGATTGTTCACTAAGCGTTACCTCCTTCCCCTTTTCTTGTCACTCCTACGTATTTGTAGAAGAATACATGCTGTTGTCTAATAGATTATAAAGCTAAAGCTAATCTTTATAATTACAGAAATGAAATTCAGAATATGCTTAGAGAAAATTTCCTAGGACAGAAATTTTGTATTAATAATCTTGTATCTTTTCATAGCTACTTACCAGAGGAGAAGTAAATTCATTTTGCTCATCAATAGGTATAATGAGAAGTTGCTTTTCAGGTGACACTTCTAATTTAAGGAAAATTGACAGGCTATTTTAATTAGGGAAGCTTTTGCATTGGATGAAATAGTGTCACAATTTCTCCAGTCGCTTATTAAGCCATCAGGTAATAAAAATTCTTTGACAGAATGTATAGTTGTCAGATTACTGTACTTCCAGATTTAATTTGAGCCTAAAGTATCTGATTTTATTTTTATACAGAGATCTTTCTTTTTTTTGGGGGGGGGGCATCACTGCTCTCGGGTGGTGGGAGTAGGAGGCCCAGCCCCACTGCTGGAATTGAACCTCCGTCCCAGTGGGCCGCAGTCCCGTGCACAACCACTACGCCACCGGGGCTCAGCCCGATCTTTCTTTTCTGAGTTCCACACTTTCATTTGAAATATGTACATTTTTCTTAGGGTTTCTTTTTTATTACCTTTTTTGCTAATAGAGCCTTGAGACTTAGAAATAAATTAATTACTCCACATCACCAAGGACAATGCCAAATATGTTTAGCATGTAAACAAACAGAGAAACCTCTCCTTCTTCTACGGACTTTAGGCACCATAGACGAGTTTTGGTGGAATGGCTGAACGATCCCTCTCAGGAACTTGAGTTTATTGCTGATATTCTTACTCAGGATGCAAAGAATTACCATGCCTGGCAGCATCGACAATGGGTTATTCAGGTATGGCCCTCCTGTTATATATTGTTTTTATATTCTTGTTTTTCTTAGCTGAATTAAATAATTGAAATTTCCAAATGTTCAATGTGTTTCTAAACTTAAGCACATCTATAGATCCTGGTACACAATGTGTAATGTTAAGGATTATTAGGGCCTCTCTCTGAAGGGATGGCCCCTGCGTGACTTGGTCTCTCTCGACCTGCGCAGGTCTTTCTTTTTTTCCTTCTTTGTTTTTCTCTATTTTTCTCTTTAATAAACTTTCTCTTTAGGGCTGAGCCCCGGTGGCGCAAGTGGTTGAGTGAGGAACTGCAGCCCGCGGGCTTGACAGTTCAAATACCGCGGCGGCTCTCAGGAGTGGCACTGGGTAGCACCCATGACCACCAGAGGCAGTGATGCCCACAAAAAATAAATAAATAAAAAATAAAATAAACTTTCTTTAATTCACACACACACACACACACACACACAAGAATTATTAGGATATGTCATTAAACCTCGACTCCTTTGTGTTGGTTAGCCTTTGTAATCTCTGAATATAGTAAAGTTTTTACATTTTTTTAATACTGAATTTGAATCACATCTTACTTTTGACAGGAAAGCAGTTGTAAATGTATATGTGCTGCCGAAGCAAGCACTAGCACTAGTAAATGTATACTCCAACTATTATTTTATTAAGGCTTCTGTAGATAGAAAATTTGGAGTGTGATTATACAGTGACGGTTGTATTTTACTTATGCTAAGATCTGAATAGAAGAGAATAGTTAAAACACCCACTCTGAACATTTTACTTATTATCACAAACAATTCTAGTGTTGTTTGCTGGACTTTTTTTCCAGAGATTGCTACTTTCTGCACTATTTATTATACCAGCAGCAGTTAGCCAAAAATTGTATCTCTTAAATATTTAATTTTTTGTTTTGTTTTTCTGTTTTTTGGGGGGGGCATCACTGCTCTCTGGTGGTGGGAGTAGAAGGTCCAGCCCCACTGCTGGAATTGAACCTCCGTCCCAGTGGGCTGCAGTCCCGCGCACAACCACTACGCCACCGGGGCTCAGCCCCTTAAATATTCAATTTTTTGATTAAAAGAATTGTTTTTCTTTTTTTAATATTCAGTTGATTCACTTTTCTGGGAAATTTTAACCATATAAAAGAGTACGTGAACAGAGAAGCTGGAAACACAGGGGATCCAAGACCGATAACCCCTGAAGACTAACAACGAGAGTATCGATACCAGAAAGGACTCCAAAGCATCCCTCATTTTGATGTGGCTTTTAAGTTTCATGACGTGGGGGCCTGAGAGTTTTTCTCCGCTTTTTATATTTGATATTTTGTGGTTTTATCTATTTCAGCATAATTCTGTTTTTAAAAGATAAAATTCATTTCAACTGTTAAAATAACCCTGTGCCATAGGGTCACTTCTGACTCCTATCAACGCTCTAAAGGACTTGTGAGTCTAATGGTGAGAGGCAGGTAGATTCACCTTGCTCCCAAGGAGCAGCCCTTGCCTTGCCCCGCCCACCTTGAGGTTAGCCATCCAGTGCTTACCCAACAGGCCACAGAGACTTCTTACTTCTTACTTTCTCTTTAGAGGGGTACATGGACTCGGAAGACTGAAGAAATTCTGAAGAGAATCTCTAATTTAAAAAAAACATATTGGGGGCTTTTCCAACTCTTGTTGCAATCCTTCCATCTATCCACTGTGTCCAGCACATCTGTACATTTGTTGACCTCATCATAGAGACTCTCTAATTTTTTTTTCTAATTTTTTTTGTGGGGGGGGCATCACTGCTCTCGGGTGGTGGGAGTAGGAGGCCCAGCCCCACTGCTGGAATTGAACCTCCATCCCAGTGGACTGCAGTCCCGTGCACAACCACTACGCCACCGGGGCTCGTTCCTTTTTTTCTAATTTTTAATAAACTAATGAAAGTAATAAATTACCCTGAAGTTGGAAGTAGGAAATGTAAAGGGAAGGTGGTTTCTGAAACTTAAAAGGGACCTTTCCCACAAACTTTCGAAGTCACAGAAGCCAGTAGTTCTCAATCAGAGGTGGTTGTGTTTACCAAAGACTCCCTTGCTGTAGGGACGTTGGACTCTTTGGGGGAAGCATTTTGAGTTGTCACACCTGGAGACAGAGTGCTACTGGGATCTAATGCAAAAACGCACAGATGGTGTTCATTGTCATACACGACACATGAGGACTCCCCCAACAATGGGTTATAAAGCCCAAAGTCAGCAGTGCTCTCTAGAATACTCAGGACCTCGCAACAGTCAACGTGACTGTATTCTAGACGAAATCTGTCGTTGAATCTTTGAGTTACTTCAGTGAGGTTTTCCTGAATTCAGTGGGCTCCGATTATTTTTAACGGAAGTAGATGTAAAAGAAATAAATTGCAGCTCATTGTGACCTTGAGGCAGAGTAGCCCTTCCTCTGGGGGCTCGAAGACTCTGGCGCACTACAGGAGCAGTGTGAAGTCCTCCCCAAGGGACAGCGGTGGTTTTGAACCTTGTTTGTCCTTAGCAGCTCATTGCTTACCAACTGTGCCAGCAGGACTCCCTCATGAGAATATTCTTAAAAAGTACTTTATGGATGTACAATTGCTTTTTGATATAAAGTTCTCTCTTCGACAAAAAAAAGAACTTTAAAGTATACATTTTTGTAAGATAATTTTGGTTTTAAACATTATTTGAAACATTTTTTAATACCATGTCTGTACAAGGGGGTTCAAAAAGTGTGTGGGAAAATGGAATTGAAAGGGAATTCTTCCAAGAATTTTGTGAAGCAAAACACACACACACACCTGGATCCCACCGAGAAGAACAGGAATTCCACAAATTGTTGTGTTCATGCCAAACCTGTACAGTCATTTGAAGAGAGCAAAAGAATCAGGACGATGGGGTGTGAGAGTTGTCATCAGACTTACTCAGTCTATTTGCTGAGCAAAGAACCTGGACTCCATGAAGAACACAGTACTGGAGAGCTGATTACAAGCTACATTATGCACATTTTACAACTTCCCTAGCCAGCAATGACAAGCACTTAATGCACCTGTGGAGCACAGATGACGATCTAAGGCCACAGCCTTCATTCTGATTGTCTCAACACAAAAAGTCCTATTACTGAACCAAAAAGCAAAATCATGGTCAAGAGGGCAAGATTGAGGTTGTTGAGGACTTCATTTTACATGGATGCATAATCAAACCTATGTACGAAGCAGGCAAAAAGTCGGTGTCCAATATCCAACTTTCACATGTAGAAGATCTTGTTTAGAAAAGGTGGGCTGCTCTGAAAGTAGTGAGACTTCACGACTGCTTAGAAAAGGTAAAAATACAGAATTCCTGAAACTGTTACCCTGAGACATTCTTCTAATTTGAAGCACCAACACTCTTAGTTCTCAACCTGTGTGTCGCAACCCCTTTGGGGGTCAAATGACCCTTTTATACAGGTCGCCCAGGACATATTTTTAATGTCTTAGGAGCCAAGATTCCCGCCTACATGCAAATAACGCTCATATATGAGTATCCAGTGTGAAGATTGTTACCCATACTATACCATGCTTCAAGACAAAATTTCATTTATTTGTAATTAGAAATAGAAATTTTACAATATACAATTACATTGTTTTTTGATTGGTTGCTATGTTTTAATGATATTCAATTTGTAACAATGAAAGTATATCCTGCATTTAAGATATTTACATTATAATTCATAACAGTAGCAAAATGACAGTTATGAAGTAGCAACAAAAATAATTTTATGGTTGGGGTCACCACAACATGAGGAACTATTTTTTGGGTTTTTTTTTTAAGAGTCAGGAATTCCTTTATTCCATATCAAAGGGTCACAGCATTAGGAAGGTTGAGAACCATGGCCTTAGAACAAACAGCTCTATGAGTTCAAAATGGAAACAGAGAATCCAGACCAATGGAAATGGGGCACCCAGCTAGGAAAAGTGGGCTGAGTGCTAATCAGTTACAGGGATTGCAACATTGTCACGGTATGATTCATAATGTGAATCATATACTGGAAAACTGATTTGCTATGTAGATGTTGACCTAAAGCACAATAAGATGTTCCAATTAGTTAAAAACTCAACATTTAACATGGAACAGGTCTGAATATAAACTCAAAACCCAAACTCTCTGTCTTTGAATAGTTGCTCACTCATAGGGACCCTATAGGACAGGGTAGAACTACACTTGGGTGTTTTTGAAACTTACTGTTTATTGTAAGGAGTGGAAAAGCCTCATCTTTTCTCCATGAAGTGGCTGGTAGTTTTGAACTGCTGACCTTGTGGTTTGCATCCCAACTCATAACCACTCTGCCACCTGGGGTGTGTGTGGAGCAGGTCTACTCTGTTCTGTAGAGATGCTGTGAGTCAGAATTGTTTCTGTGGCGGTGGCGATCATTGGTGGTTTTTATTTTGCCCTGCTGCTCTCTCATTTCTGGACCCTCTCTGTTTCACACACTGCTTCTGTTCCCGTGACATCCACCTGTCCCTTCCCCACATGTGTGCTAAATTCTACTTCTTCAGTTCTGCCGTCTTTACATACATTTCCTTGATTTACCCGCTGTTTGTTTACAATAGGACATTTCCAATTAGTTTGTTTCTCACTTTTCTTTTTTTTAGGAATTTAAACTTTGGGATGATGAACTGCAATATGTAGAACAACTTCTCAAAGAAGATGTGAGAAATAACTCTGTCTGGAACCAAAGATACTTTGTAATTTCTAACACCACAGGCTACAACGATCCGGTTGTATTGGAGAAAGAAGTCCAGTTAGTAACCTCCTTTATTTCTTCATTCTTAGTACTTGCCTTCCTGCCATGCCTCTCTTAGGAATGGGGCTGCAACAGATTGTCAAGGTTGGCCCAGCTCCTTGCCTTGTTGAATAGAACAGATTCCTGAGCTGAAACATTTTATTATTATAAGTTTACCAGTAACACAGTGTACTCTCTAGTGTTTCAAATTTCATTGTGTTGAGGAAACTATCTTACAGTGATCTGTTTTACATTCTGCCGTATTTTGCATAATAATCCCTAGATGGCGGCTGAGCCCCGGTGGCGTAGTGGTTGTGCGCGGGACTGCGGCCCACTGGGACGGAGGTTCGATTCCAGCAGTGGGGCTGGGCCTCCTACTCCCACCACCGGAGAGCAGTGATGCCAAAAAAAAAAAAAAATCCCTAGATGGCATGTTTCTTAAGTGCGGTCTTTGGGGCTGGGTAATTCTCCATTCTGGGGACTGCTGTGCATTGTAGGATGTTTAGCACTAGCCTAGGTGAGAAGACCAAGAATGTCTCTAGCCAGTGGAAACCACCCCAGGAGAGATTCACTGCTCTGTTGCACAGAAGGGTTGTAAGAGTTAGACTTTGCTGAATTGACATGAATTTCTACATCATATCCATAATTATCTATTTGTCTCGGGGTTTTACAGTGTGAGTGTACTAATGGTTATTAAAGCCTGATTCGACTGCAGTTAACATTTTGATTTTTAAAGTGGCCCTGACCTTCTGCGGCAGCTGCTTTTTATGGGATACCATCTGCCTGTCGTTCCTCTTGCACTCAGTTTTCTTGGATCACAGCAACTCTTCTTTAATCTGTTCTGAGAAGGGTTCTGGAGATTTAAATTTTAAAGAGAAGTCAACTATTGTCCTGCCCTAAGTCCACTTCATCTTATGTCTAGGGCAGAAGCATAGGCCTCAACAACACCTCAGCTTACTTTTACTGTGTTACTGTCCAAAGCTGTACTAAGTATAGTAGGCACCTATAACTACTTCAATGTAAATGGACTGAAACCAAATCAGACCCATTGCCATCAAAGTTATCACAGTAGTTCAAAGTCATAGTGACCCTGTACAACAGACTAGAACTGCATTTATCTAACTGAAAGTTTGGCAGTTTGAACCTACCTACCACTCCTTGGGAGACTGAGGGGGTGGTCTCTAGGAAGAGTAGAAGCCTACAAAACCCTGTATCAGAAGGAAAGCCCACTGTCACTAAGTCAGCTCTATGTCAGAAATTCTGTGTAGGCTTTTCAAGAAGACGTCTTTGTAGAAGCAGACCACTCCGTCTCTATTCTGGACAGCTGCTGTGGGTGGAAACCCTTAACCTTGCAATTGGCACCCCAATGCCTAATCCACAGGGCTCTGAATTAACCATTAATCTGCTTTACATGTCTACACTTCTCTGTTCAGGATTTTCATGATTAGAATTATATAGTATGTGATCTTTCATAATTGGCTACTTTTACTTAAAAATATTTTCAAAGTTCATATTGTGTAGCATGTCAACATTTCAATTCTTTTTTAAAAAATGCAATTTACTTACATTTTGTTGTTACTATATATACACAGCAGGACTACTTCTGTGTGCAGAATTGTATGGTGATGTGGCATTTTATGACTGAAAACGCTCTATTGTGTGGCTGTACTACATTGTGCCTGTCCGTCCACCAGGTGTTTCTGCTATTTGTTTCTTGGGAACGATGCCACTGTAGACATCAGTGTACAAATTTTTGTGAGGACATGTATTTTCTTTTCTTTTGGGGGGTGGGGTGGGAATACATGGCTAAAAGTGGAATTTCTGGGTCATAGGGTAATTAGAGGACCTGCCAAACTGTTTGCCCAAGCAGCATTTTTTATCCCCATGGGAATTCGAAAGGGGTCTGAGTTCTCCACATCCTACCTGATACTGTTATCTGATGTCTTATTGTCTTCGTTCCCATGCGTTTGAAATGTATCTCAGATTTTATCTGCATTTTTCCTGAGGACTAATGATTTTGTGCATCTTTTCATGTGCTTATTGGTTAATTCCTTATTATCTTTAGAGAATTATCCAGATCTTTTCAAAATTTTACGAGTTCTTTATATATCTTAGATAGAAGTTCATTGTCAGATAAAGAAATTACAAACACTTCTACCATTTGGGATTATAATTTCATTTTTCTAATGGTGTCCTATGCTTTGAAAAGCAAATAGTTTTCATTTGGGTGAAGTCTTGTATGTGTTCTTCCTCTTTAGATGCTTGGGATTTGGGTATCATCTAAGACTCCTTTGGGCTTGGGTATCTAAGACTTCTTTGTCAACTCTGGGTTTTAAAGATCATCCGAATTTCTTCTACATGTTTTTTTGTTTGTTTGTTCTGTTTTGTTTTTTGGGGGCATCACTGCTCTCTGGTGGTGGGAGTAGGAGGCCTAGCCCCACTGCTGGAATTGAACCTCCGTCCCAGTGTGAAACAGATGCTTTTGTTCTTTGCAAGATTATGACTTTGTCAAGTTGAAAAATATGAATGGATATAACTAAAGGCTTTAGAGCAATATTAAAACAGCTCCAATAATCATGTTAATGAAATATGTGTCTGAATTTGTTTTCATTAGAATTTTAAAATGTATTTGTTCATTGTCATACTTTCGTAATTTTAGAATTTTTCCTTTCTTGAAAATAAAACTGTGTGGACTGAGCCCCGGTGGCATAAGTGGTTGAGTGCAGAACTGCAGCCCGCGGGCTTGGCGCTTCAAATCCAGCGGCGGCTTTCAAGAGTGCACATTTGTGGTGCCCACGACCACCAGAGGCAGTGATGCCCACAAAAAAAAAAAATGAAAATAAAACTGTATTATCTAAAAAAAATTCTATCTAATGTACCTCACAACTGCTCAAAGCATTCTTTTGTATTCCTGTGTAGTGTAGAAATGTCCCTTCTTGGGCTGAGCCCCGGTGGCGTAGTGGTTGTGTACGGGACTGCGGCCCACTGGGATGGAGGTTCAATTCCAGCTCACAGGAGCAAAAGGATGGACCTCCTACTCCCACCACCAGGGCAGTGATGCCCTAAAAAAATAAATAAATAAATAAATAAATAAATAATTTTAAAGAAAAGAAAAGAAATGTCCCTTCTTTCATTTCTGATTCAAGCAATTTGATTTTCCTCCCCTTTATTGTTACTCACTCTATGGAGTTGTCCTTTGTCAATAAGTAGGGCTTTTCGAGGCTAAATATATCTTAAACTTTCCCCCGGGGCCCCACGGCCCTTGAAGCAGAGCTTCCCTGTTTTAACTTGCATTCTCTTCATCGGGAGTCTGTCAGTTAAAGAAAGTCTTCCATGCTCTTTACTTACCCTGTTGTCAATTGAAGCCTCCAAAATTAGATACAAATTCACAGTAGAAAGGAACTGTGTGAGTATTTTCAAATACAGACTCCAGGGCTTCTGTAACTGAGAAGCAGCCAGAGAGGTGCCGAAGATGAGTGAGAAGAAAGGACCAGAACAGTTTTGCTAAACTTGGGTTTCACTGTGTTTGCTTTTTCTTTTATTTATTTATTGCTTTTTCTAAGTTATGCATATATTTGTATTTTTTTTCTTGCAGGTATACTCTGGACATGATCAAGCTTGTACCCCATAATGAAAGTGCATGGAACTATTTGAAAGGGTAAGAGTGTGTGTGTGTGCGTGTGTGTGTACTATAAGATTAAAAGCAAGCTGCTCATGTGATGCATTATAGAATATGTTGCATTATCTTTGAAAATGGTACGAATGCTTTTTCCATTTTCCAGACTTAGCAGCAGTCAGATAGCAGCGTCACAGTCCCTCCCGAGAGTCGTATTCTGTGTCTTTCCCCTTTCTCCACCTCTTACATACATGGCACTGGCTTTAGAGCCGTGTCCACGAGTAAACAGAAATTTCATTGCATTGATGAGTCTTTTTTTTTTTTTTGGCGGGGGAGGGGGGGGAGCATCACTGCCCTCAGGTGGTGGGAGTAGGAGGCCCCGCCTTTGCTCCGTGGAGCTGGAATCGAACCTCCATCCCAGTGGGCCGCAGTCCTACACACAACCACTACGCCGCCGGGGCTCAGCCCTGTATTGATGAGTCTTTTAGCCTTTTTGTCAAAGAAGAAGCTATGGATGCTCAGTTCCAGTGTAGCTCGGGACGAACTTGTCAGGAGTCCAGTGAGGTCAAGGCAGCTATTTACAAGCAGACAGTTTGTTCTTTTCCAGTGATCTTCTCTTAAATGGCTCACTCCTTCAATTGGAAAGACTGCAATTGTCTGGACACTGACTAGCTCCAGGGAGCACAGAGGATGAGCCTTATCACAGGAGAAATGTGTGAGGGCTACACTCAGAGGAACAGCACTAGAGGCACACTGCGGGAATTGTGTCTGATTTGACCCCACCATTCTGGGGGGTGCGGGAAACACTAAAGGGCATGCAACAGGGCAACAACGGGAGCAAAGCAATGAAGTTCCCGGGGAACACCATAAATAGACTTTGGGGCCAGGGTGTGCCACCCCATCACACTTGACCGGAAAACACTCCTAAAGGTCAGCAAACAGACCTGGAATTATTTATAGACTTCTCTCTTTTTGTGTGTGTTATTGGTTTGTTGTTGTTTTATTTTCTCTGTCTTGTTTTTGTGCTTCTTGTCTCTGCATGTCTATTAGACAAGGTAGGCAGGATAAGCAATCTTGAGTAAAAAACAATGGAACTGATGGTTCTTAGGGGACAGGGGAGTGAGGGAGGGGGGGAAGAAAAGTTGTTCCCAGGAACAAGGGAACAAGAAGTGATCTAAAATGGAGGGTGAGGAGGTCATCGGATGCCTGGCGGGGCTTGATCAAGGGCATGATAACCAGAGGAATTACTGAAACCTGAATGAAGGCTGAACATGATAGTGGAACAAAAAGAAAAGTCAAAGGAAAAAGAGGAAAAAACTAGGAGACAAAGGATGTTAACAGATGTCTAAATACAGTCATGTACATATGTAAATAAGATAGTGATAGGAAAATTGATAGTGTTCATATATTTATAGGTTTAGTATTAACGAAGCAGATGGACATTGAGCCTCAACTCAAGTACTCTCTCAACAGAAGAACCCTTTATTCTAATAACCCAGCATTCTGAGATGCTCACCTTCCGGTGTATAAGCAAATCTGAACAAAGCTGTTGGTACCCAGCTATCAAAAAATATAGGGTCTTATATTTAGTGTGTAGGGTCTTAAAGGCTTGGAGATAAACAAATGACCATCTAGCTGAGAAGCAGCAAAGCCCACATGGAAGAAGCACACCAACCTGTATGATCATGAGGTGTCAGTGGGATCAGGTATCAGGCATCAAAGACCCTGAACACAAAAACTTGATATTATTGTGAGTTGGGTGGGTTGGTAGAGGCCTGAAGTCCATCTGTAGACAATTGAACATCCCCTTGCAGAAGGATCACAAGGAAGAGATGAGTCAGTCAGGGTGCAGCATAGCACTGTTGAAATAACTTTCCTTTAGTTCCTTAATGTTTCCTCCCCACCATCATGATCTCAGTTCTACCTTACAAATCCGGCTAGACCAGAGGATGTATGTACACTGGTACAGATAAGAGCTGGAAACACAAGGAATGCAGTATGGAAAAATCCCTCAGGACCAATAATGAGAGTAGCAATCCCAGGAAGAGAAAGAGAAGGTAGGGTAGACAGGGAAAACCAATCACAGTGATCTATATATAACTCCCTTTCAGGGGGATGGACAACAATAAAGTTGGTGAAGGACATCATTCATTGTAAGACGTGAAATATTTTATAAATTATGGAGGGTTTGCGAGGGAGGTGAAAAACTGATAGTGTTATGGTAGAAATTGCTCACAAAGATCACTGTGAGCTCACAAAGATCACAAATCTAAGTAAAATAAAGCAAAGTTTATTAGAGCCAGAGGACAGAACAGACAGAACAGACAGGTTCGAACCCGGGCCACAGCCTGACCATGCAAGATCAAGACTGGAGCCCCGAGCATACAAAATTTACATCCTTTATAGGATGAAAAGGGGAGGGGGGAGTAAAAGAGGGTCCGGCTGAGGAGGTGATCTCAA